>JAJIBD010010477.1:0-91428 GCA_021461705.1 Cryptotis parvus
TTTTTTTTTTCAGCTCTCCCCTTGGGTCAGGGCTGCAGCTGCGGTGTGGGTGAGGGTGCTTTTACATGTAATTGACCCTCCCTGGGTCTCATGCAGGACACTGAAAAAAAAAAAAAAAAGAAAAGAAAAGAAAGCGTTTCCCTCCATATGCAGCCTTCTCTACCCTGGGGACTTGCATAAGTCTAAATATTTCCCATATCAGATCAGGGTTGGAAGGAAAGGCACATTGCTGTCGTACACGCACACGTGCAGCAGCCTTTATCGCATCATCTCCGCCGCTTGCAATCGCTGTGGAAGGAGGCGGAAACGTTTGCAACGAGACTAAAAAGACGTTTGCTCCCTCGCCCCGCGACACGCGCGCGTCGCCGCCCACGGCCCCGAAGCCGGGAGAGCAGCGCTGCACACCCGCGCCCGGCAGGGGCGCCGCTGCGCCGGGCTCGCCCGGACCCCGCCCCTCCCGCGTCGCTCAGCCCCGCCGCCCGCGCCCGCGTTTTCAAAAAGGAAACACACCCGGCTCCGCCCCGCGCCCAGAGGGACCCGGGCCCGCCCCCCGCCGCCTAGACTGCCGAGCTACGGTTCCCCAGGAAGAGAGGCGACTCCTTAGCACCCCTTTCTCATCCCAGGGCCGCCTCCGGCGCGCCCAACGCGCCCGGTTCAGGGACCGAGACCCCGCGACGCGCGAGACTGCCAGGGCCGTCATCGCCTGGCCCCGCCCCGGAAGTGACGCGCCGCCCGGCCCAGCCCGCGTCCCGTCGTGCTTTGCGGCGGCGGCGCGAAGATGGCGGCGGCGGGAGCCATGGAACGGAGCTTCGTGGAGCTCAGCGGAGCCGAGCGCGAAAGGCCCCGGCGCTTTCGGGAGCTCACGGTGTGCGGCAGCGGTACGGAGCCAGCCCAGGGCTTGCGCGCTCGGGCCCCGCGGGTTCCTCTCGGGTTCCTCGCCTGGGATCCTCAATGTCTGCACCGCCCCCGCCCTCGGCCCAGCCCCCTCCCGCCCCTGTTCGTGCTCGGGAAAAGCCCACCGGCCTGGAGGCCCGGAGCTGAGCCCCCTGAGGGCCGGCGGCTCCCCTGGGCCCTGCACGCCCTGTCAGTCCCGGGGCCCCGCGGGCTGTCACCCACGTGCGCGGGCTCACCCCGCTGCCCCTCCTGCAGGGACGTCGAGTGCCCCCAGCGTGAAGCACGGCGAGAGCGCGGGGGCTTCTGCTACTCGGAGAGCGGCAAGTTGTTCTCGGTCACCAGAAACAGGTTCATTCATTGGTGAGTACCGCGTGCGCCACCCCCGCGCCTCCCCAGGCCCGGGTTGCGTTTCGCGCCTGATTCTCCTGCAAAGTTTCCCGAAGCGTCGTTCTCCCAGGCGGTGGGGAGGGGGCGCGAAGGACCGTTTCTGTTGCCAAGGAGGGGGCCGCTTTAGGAGAGGGGCTGAAAGCAGAGCAAATGTAGCTCGGGGGATAGGAGCCCCAGAGACCAGCTTTAAATGGGAACCCGTGTATGGTTTCTTGTTTTGTTCGGAGGAGGGGTGTGGTTGGGGCCACACACCCCTTCTTGCTCAGGGCTGCTCCTGGCTCTGTGCTCAGGGATCACTCCTGGCACTGCTTGGGAGACCCTGTGCGGTGCTGGGGGAGGGGTCCCCCACCTGGGGTCAACTTTGGCATGCATCGAGACCAGCGCCTAGACATCTGTGCTGTCTTGCAGGCCCCACTGTAATCCCTCGTGCTGTTCACGGCCTAGTTTTGAGAAAGAAAAAGGGTACTGCATGGGTATCACTGTCTTCCCGTTGCCTCATCGATTTGCTCGAGCGGGCACCAGTAACATCTCCATACGTCCTGTCACAAGCAAGTGTATAGAAAGGCTTAAACGTGCCTTGGTGTGGGGGCTGTGAGCAGCAAACGGGAGGCACTGGCTTACTGCTAGGACAGAGAAAGCCCTTTTGCATTTCACCCGATGCAGGAAAGGTTGGGGCTCAGGGGTGGCTCAGCAAGCAGATCCCCGTTTGACAAAGCCCAGGGGTGACAGGAGCTGGGCGTGTTTGAGGTCTCAACTGAAGGCTCTCGTCGCGTCCTTGGAATGCCTGATGACAAAGAGACGCGAGCTGCCAGGGCAGGGGAAGTTGACCGAGACTGATGGCAGGCACTCGGCTGCTTTACAGGGTTTTGAGGGCTGGAGCGATAGCACAGCGGGTAGGGCATTTGCCTGCAGCCGGGTTCTGTCCCCAGCACCCTGGGTGCTCCCCTGAGCTAGTCAGGAGACGCCTTGAGCACTGCCAGGTGTGGCCCCCAAAACAAGAATTTTGATCCTAGGTACACTGAAAACCCACTGAAGGGTTTCCACGGGTTTCTAGCGTGATCTAAATGGCGGCCTTTAATCAGTCAACTTGGTATAGAGTTTGCGCGGATGGGTATAGTGCAGAAGAAGAGCTTGACTTTGTGAGATGCTGGTGGTTCTCTTGTGGGCGTGGAAAGGGAAGGAGACCGAGTCCAGCTGTGCTGAGCAGGTTTCTTGTCGCTTGGGGAGCACCAACCTGGGGTGGAGCCCCGAGAGGCGGTAGGAGTAAGGGACCCTGCTGGTGTCCCGAGTGGCTCCCAAGCAGGGACGGTGCTCTTCGCCGGACACTGGAGACAGGTTTGGGGTGGATGTGAGTGAAGCTTTCGCTTTGCTTTATTTGTGCTTTTTCTGCCCAACAATTCTCAGTGATGGTTGCTGAGGTGTGGCGGGGAACACACACTTTGCTGTGTGCCCACACAGTTGTGATGCCGAGGACTGTGACCTCGGCTGATGCCAGGGGTCAGACTCTGCCTCACGCCCACTCTTACCGCGAGCCACATCCCGGGGCTCTGTGAATAGTTGTTTATCAACTGGTTTTTTTTCTCTTTGGCTCACAACCAGCAATGCTCAGGGGTTACTCCTGGCTCTACACTCAGGATTTACTCCTGGCGGCGCCAGGGGACCATATGGGATGCCGGGAATCGAACCCAGGTCGGCCGCGTGCAAGGCAAATGCTTCACCCACTGTGCTATCCCTCCAGCCCCTATCAACTGAATTTGAGGTACCTTTAGCAGCTCTTTGGGAGTGTCAGGTAAGCCCTGGCATGTGCGAGCCCCGAAGAGAGAATGTGTTAGAGGTGCACATCCCGCTCATCTAAGGAATAATTTTGAGGCTCCAAGAATGTGGTCCAAGCGTGAGAGTATATGCGGTGTGTTCTAGGCTCTGGCTTGGATTCACAGTGCCGCATGCCTCTTCCCCCCTTCACATACACCCCAGCCACCCCACACACACACACACACACACACACACACACACACACACACACACTCATGGCCCTGGTAACCCCTGAGCAGGGCTTCAGTTCCTCTGTGCAACATTTTTGAGGCTCTATGTGGCAGTCAACGTGTAGATAAGCTGTAGCAGCCACACAGTAATCTGTGAGAGGGAGACCATAAATGACAGTAATCGTGGTGGGGATTGGGCGGTGAGGGCCCGTGCTGGGCGTGAGTCCTGGGGTCAGCCCTGGCACCACACGGTCCCCTCAGCATTGAAGGGGTCCAGCACCCCAGGGCCACAGCAGGAGGGGGTGTCCCCCCGGCAGTTCAGGGAGCTGCAACGCTGAGCCAAGTGAGGGCCAGATTGCAGAGTCCGCTGAGGTTGGTTGTGTTGACCTCGGGAAGACGAAGGCAGGTTGAAGGTAGGAGGGAGCAGTAGGTGAAGAAGGTCACGCTGGGACGGGGAGAGTGTGACGGTGGGCGCTGGAAGGCACGGCCAAGGGAGAGCTTGTTACGGTTGAAGACCTTGAAGGCGCTGTGGGTGCTGGGCGGTGTCATAGGAAGGGCAGAGGTTGCCCGTGATTGCTGGAAGCAGCTTGATTTGGGGGAAGGATGTGGGAAAAGGAGCGGCAGCAGCAGCCACGTGCCGGCTGTTCAGCTAGTCGCGTGAGCTGTTGGGGTGAAGATGTCATTCCGCCCCCTTGAACAAGTAGGAGGACTAACTGCGGGAAAGGGCCTTGCTCCTGGTCCACGCACAGGGACTCCATGGAGTCTTGTGGTCACACAACGGGTGGAGAAGAATGGAAGGTGTCATCACAGTGGACGAGTACCTTAAGTGGACGCACTGCCAGGTGTGGGGATGTCTAACGGAACCACAGAAGGTTTCAGTCTCCATGTGCTCTTCTGAAATCTGCGTGACCTGATGGTTTGGCGTATGCTAATGTTCTCTTGAACATTTGGCGGGGGAGGGTCACACCTGGCAATGCTCTGGCTCTTTGCCCAGGAATTACTCCTGGCGGTGCTCGGGGGACCATATGGGATGCCGGAGATCGAACCCGAGTCGGCCGAGTGCAAGGCAAACACACTACCCACTGTGATATCACTCTGGCCCCTCTTGAACATTTTTATTCTCGTATATTTCAGTGCAATGGCCAGCAAGAAAATAGCAGAAGCTTTGGGGCCAGAGCGATAGTCCAGTGATAGTCCAGCATCTGCCTTGCATGCAGCCGACCTGGATTTGATCCCGGCATCCCATATGGTTCCCCCACACAGTGCCAGGAGTAACCCCTGAGCATCGCAGGGGTGTGACCCAAAAAAGACAAAAACAAGTTTTAACAAAGTCTCTTTCCTAAAACAGGAAGGTCTCTGGAGAATCACTGGAGCTGGTCGAAGAGTCCCTGGACTTGAATTTGTTGAATAATGCGGTTCGTCTCAAATTCCAAAACTGCAGCGGCTTACCCAGCGGGTGCACATCTCTGAGACACAGAATCACGTGATCATCCTGATCGTGACCAGCCAGACCGTGCACAGGCTACCCCTGCCGCACCCGTCCCGGATGTACAGGAGTGTGAGTTGGCGCGGCCCAGACTGCTGAGAGGCGGTGCTGGAGCAGTGGGTGGGGATGGGCGGCCCGGGCTCTTCACCACTGTCTTCAGACACCCTTGATGCGTCTGTTTTTGTCACTTGCTTGGCGTGTTCCTCGGCTCTCCGGGTGCTGTGCTCACGGGCCCGCACGGTGCTGGGTCTGGCAGCTGGGCTTCTCTCGGGCGTGGCCCGCGCGGTGCTGGGTCTGGCAGCTGGGCTTCCCTCGGGCATGGCTGCACTCGGGCCTCTGTGCCAGTGCCACAGCTCTTCGGAGTTAGCTTCTTGGTTGGCTTGGGGGCACCCCTCGCTGGGGTGTCCGGCTTACGCCCAGCAGTACTCGGGCCAGGGACCGTCTGCAGTGCTAGGGATCAGACCTCGTTTGGTTCTGAGCCAGGCAGTTCCTGCTTCCCCAGACCCTGTCACTATGTTTTGGGGCCAAACCCGCAATGTTAGGGGGTTACTCCCGCACTATTACTCTGTCACGTCACACAGATTTCAGAAGAGCACGATGGAGATTAAAATCTTCTGTGGTTGGGGCCAGAGCAATAGTCCAGTGGGGACAGTGTTAAGCTTTGCACGTGGCCGATCCAGGTTCGATTCCCGGCATCCGTACGGTCCCCTCGCGCACTGCCAGGAGTAATTCCTGAGTGCAGAGCCAGGCGTAACCCCTGGGCATCGCCAGGTGTGACTCAAAAAGGCCAAAAAAAACCCTTCTGTGGTTCCGTAGACATTGCCACCTGGCAGTGTGTCCACTGAGGGTACTTCATGCAGCATCCTCTATGATGTGATTCTCTCAAGAGATTACTCCTGGCCATCCCTGCCTGAGCACAGAGCCAACAGTCAGCCGAGGACAGCAGTGTGTTGCTCTTCTCCCAAAGAAAAGAATTACTCCTGATAGTTCGGGCACCATACAGGATGCCGGGGGTGAACCCAGGCCAGCTGCACGCGAGACAAATGTCCTCCCCCACTGGACTCTCTCCTGCGCTGTCCCGCTCTTTGTGCTCCGTGATCCCTTGATCATACCGGCGATGCTCAGGGGTTACTCCGCGGTGCTCAGGGGACCATATGGGATGCCGGGGATCGTACTGGGGTCGGCCACATGCAAGGCAAGCACCCTCCCTGCTGGACCATCCTTCAGCCCCGCAACTTCTTTTGAGCTCGGCAAATTTGAAAAGCTGCGTAGCAAATGAGAGGAACTAGGCGAAGTTCATTGTGATTCTGATGGTGTTTTTCTTTCTCCTGACGCCACAGGAGTTGCTCACTGAGAATCAGATGCAGTCAGTGTTCACCGATATCGGGAAAGTCGATTTCGCAGATCCTTGCAACTATCAGCTAATTCCCGCCGTCCCGGGACTCGCCCCTAATGCTGCCGCGGCCGGCCGCCTGGCTCAGCAGCGAGGGCGAGGCCCTGTTTGCTCTGCCGCTCTGCGTCCGGGGGCATCTTTGTTCTCAAACTGCCATCTTATGACGTACCTGGTAAGAACCAGCACCAAGCCTGGTTTAGCTGCTTCAAACGGGAGTGCGGGTGTCGTAACACAACTTCAAAATCCAACACTGTTACTCGGCGCAGGCCCTTGTAACGGCTGGTGGATGCCTTCTCCTCCCCTTGTGCAGTGGGCGAGCTCCTTGGCGTGTGGCAACACAGACGTGGGGCCTGTAGTAGACATGACTTGTGTGGTCGCAGCCTTCAGGTGAGGCCCCCGTAACAAGTTCCTTCATAGTAGGTCGCTGCCGCCTCGGCCCAGTGTTGCATAAGAGCCTAGATAATCCAGCTTGGCTGCAGAAACTTCTGGGTAGGGGCTGGAGCGGTAGGACAGCAGGGCGTGTGCCTTTATGTGGCTGACTGGGTTCGATCCCCAGATCCCTTATGAGCACTGCCAGGAGTGATCCTGAGTGCAGAACCAGGAGTAAACCCCTGAGCATCGCCAGGCGTGACCCAAAAAAGCAAAAGAATACATAAAAGTTTGGTGGGGGCGGTGTGTGCGTGTGTGTTTTGGATCCAGGCATCTCCTCTTGCAGGGCAAGCTCCCTGCCGCTGCTTTAGAGCCCCAGCCCATGGCCAGTGCATTGAAAACCTAAGCGGATCATGTCATTGCTCTGCTGCTCTTGGCTCGGATAACCCAGAGCCCCCCACGCTGGCTTCCACGAGCCTCCCTACTGCTTCCCCACCTCCGCTTCGCTTCCCTGCTCCAACACCGCCTTCCCCACACTGCTCCATGCCTGCCTGGAATTCTTTGAACATACCAGACCCACCTACCTCAGGGCTTTTGCCTGGGGCTTGCCCGCCACCAGCTCGGCTCCTTCCCTCGTTCCTCTAGGACTTTCCTTTGCCTCCTTCCTGGACACCCTTTTCAAAATCACACACGGCATTTTTCAGCATCCTTATGTGTATTTAATTCACTCGCTACCATTCTGCCCGGTTAAATGAGCAAGTTTCCCCTCTTCCCTCCAGATCGTAATGGTCTGTGGGGATAGCCACATGCTCCCCTGACTGAGCTGTACCCTGGACCCCTTAAGACCTTTAGAGCGTTTTTGGGGTTTTTTTTAGGGAAATTTTTTTTTTGGTTTTGAGCCACACCTGTTGTTGCGCTGGGATTATTCCAGGCTCTGCACTCTGGTGCTCGGGATCGTATGAGGTGCTGGGGATCAAACTCGGGTCGGCCCTGTGCAAGGCCAACCCCCAACCTGCTGTGCTATCGCTCCAGCCCCACCCCCTCCGATTTTCTTACTGGGCTATAAAAATAGGAAGGCTGGTAACTGGTCCTGTGCCTCTGTTGGTAGCTCTCCCTCCTCCTCTCTCTGGGTTTTGCTGCATGTTGTCAGAATTCTGGAACACCATTGGTGTCTCCGATCTTGCAGGGGCGGTGTCGATTGTGGAACTGAAGCAGAGCTCCGTGATGCAGCGCCTGCTCACCGGCTGGATGCCCACTGCCATCAGGTGAGTCGCGGGCGCCAGGTGAATCAGGCCGAGAATTTCCTCTGCGCAGGTATATGCCTGCCGGTGCAGCCCACGCCTGAGTCCAGGCAGTTGCTCTCCACCGACAGGAGGTGTGTCTGGCCGCCTGCTCTTCAGGGTCTCACGGCTCTCTTTGGAGCGCCTTCAGCAGTGCACACATGTGACAGGATCTAGGCCACTGCTCTGTCTGGCTCAGCAAATCCACCTTTCACACTGCGTTGGAAGTAGAAAATTGGGGCCGGCGCATAGTCCAGCAGGTAGGGCTTTTTGCCTTGCACGCGGCCTGCCCAGGCCGGCCCGGGTTCAATCCCCGGTATCCCCATATGGTCCCCGAGCACCACCAGGAGTAATTCCTGAGTGCAGAGCCAGGAGAAACCCTGAGCATTCGCGGGTGTGACCCCAAAAAAGCAAAAATTTTTTTTTTTAAAGGCCCCCCAAAAGAAAATTTCTGATGGCCACTCTGGGCAGCAGCTCCATCTCCCAATACTTTTTTTTTTTTAATTTGTGTTTTTTTTTTTTTTTTTTTTTTGGGTCACACCGTGGCGCTCAGGGGTTACTCCTGGCTCTGCACTCAGCAATTACTCCTGGCAGGCCCGCACCCCCCCCCTTATGCTCAAGGGATTACTCCTGGCTCTGCATGCAGGAATTAATCCTGGCGGTGCTCGGGCGACCATATGGGATGCCGGGAATCGAACCTGGGTGGCTGCGTGCAAGGCAAGCGCCTACCTGCTCTACTGTGTCTCTGACCCCCTTCCCAGTACCTTTTGTCAACACTCTGAGATTTTCTTTTTCAGTTTTATAATCCTGTTTGTGGGGTGCAGAGCAATAGTACAGCAGGTTGGGTGCTTACCTTATACACAGCCGAACCGGGTTCAACCCCTGGCATCCCATATGGTCCCTCAAGCACTGTCAGGAGTAATTCCTGAGTGCAGAGCCAAGAGGAACCCCCGAGCATTGCTGGGTGTGGTCCAAACATATATGTATCATGAGTTTGGGGTCATGCGATTGTACAGTAGGTCGGGTGCTTGCCTTGTGTGTAGCTGACTTGGATTCAATCCCCAGCTCCTCGTTGGGTCCCCCAAGCCCAGTCACAAGTGATCCCTGAGCACCGCCGGTATAACCCAAGAATAAATGTGCATTTATCATTTCACCTCTTCGATTGCAAAGTCTGATGCTTGGCAATGGGAGCTCTCTCAGTCTTGGCCTTATGCTTTTAGGGGCGATCAGGGCCCGTCGGATCGTCCCGTCAGCCTTGCTGTGCATTGCATGGAGCGTGATGCCTTTGTCTTCGCACTGTGCCAGGATCATAAGCTGCGCATGTGGTCTCACAAGGTCAGTACCACGCGAGCGTTCCCACCAGTCAGATACAAGGTCAGCACCACGCGAGAGTTCCCACCAGTCAGATACAAGGTCAGCACCACGCGAGAGTTCCCACCAGTCAGATACAAGGTCAGCACCACGCGAGAGTTCCCACCAGTCAGATACAAGGTGGGCACCACGCGAGTTCCCACCAGTCAGATACAAGGTCAGCACCACGCAAGCGTTCCCACCAGTCAGATACAAGGTCAGCACCACGTGAGAGTTCCCACCAGTCAGATACAAGGTCAGCACCACGCAAGAGTTCCCACCAGTCAGATACAAGGTCAGCACCACGCGAGCGTTCCCACCAGTCAGATACAAGGTCAGCACCAGCGAGCATTCCCACCACTCAGATACAAGGTCAGCACCACGCGAGAGTTCCCACCAGTCAGATACAAGGTCAGCACCACGCGAGAGTTCCCACCAGTCAGATACAAGGTCAGCACCACGTGAGAGTTCCCACCAGTCAGATACAAGGTCAGCACCACGCGAGCATTCCCACCAGTCAGATACAAGGTCAGCACCACGCGAGAGTTCCCACCAGTCAGATACAAGGTCAGCACCACGCGAGAGTTCCCACCAGTCAGATACAAGGTCAGCACCACGAGAGTTCCCACCAATCAGATACAAGGTCAGCACCACGCGAGAGTTCCTACCAGTCAGATACAAGGTCAGCACCACGCGAGAGTTCCCACCAGTCAGATACAAGGTCAGCACCACGCGAGAGTTCCCACCAGTCAGATACAAGGTCAGCACCACGCGAGCATTCCCACCAGTCAGATACAAGGTCAGCACCACGCGAGAGTTCCCACCAGTCAGATACAAGGTCAGCACCACGCGAGAGTTCCCACCAGTCAGATACAAGGTCAGCACCACGAGAGTTCCCACCAGTCAGATACAAGGTCAGCACCACGTGAGCATTCCCACCAGTCAGATACAAGGTCAGCACCACGCGAGCGTTCCCACCAGTCAGATACAAGGTCAGCACCACGCGAGAGTTCCCACCAGTCAGATACAAGGTCAGCACCACGAGAGTTCCCACCAGTCAGATACAAGGTCAGCACCACGCGAGAGTTCCCACCAGTCAGATACAAGGTCAGCACCACGCGAGAGTTCCCACCAGTCAGATACAAGGTCAGCACCACGAGAGTTCCCACCAGTCAGATACAAGGTCAGCACCACACGGAGTTCCCACCAGTCAGATACAAGGTCAGCACCACGCGAGGTTCCCACCAGTCAGATACAAGGTCAGCACCACGCGAGAGTTCCCACCAGTCAGATACAAGGTCAGCACCACGCGAGCGTTCCCACCAGTCAGATACAAGGTCAGCACCACGCGAGCGTTCCCACCAGTCAGATACAAGGTCAGCACCACGCGAGAGTTCCCACCAGTCAGATACAAGGTCGGCACCACGCGAGCGTTCCCACCAGTCAGATACAAGGTCAGCACCACGCGAGAGTTCCCACCAGTCAGATACAAGGTCAGCACCACGCGGGCGTTCCCACCAGTCAGATACAAGGTCAGCACCACGCAGAGTTCCCCACCAGTCAGATACAAGGTCAGCACCACGCAAGAGTTCCCACCAGTCAGATACAAGGTCAGCACCACGCGAGAGTTCCCACCAGTCAGATACAAGGTCAGCACCACGCGAGAGTTCCCACCAGTCAGATAGGGTTGCCAGGAGGCTGGGGTGACAGCAGGGCGCCAGAGCTTGTGCCTTGCATGTGGCTGGGCCACGCGTTTTGGCCTCCGCGTGGTTCCCATGCTCACCAGCAGCGGTCCCTGAGTGTGGAGCTAGGAGTCAGCCCTGAGCATCACTGGGTGTGGCCCATAAACCCAGAGAGAGAAAAAAGACTCGATTAAGAATAGGGCAGCAGACTGTCAGAATCACAGTCTATGTCCTCTGGTAGAAGACAACTGTTGCTGAGGGCTGGCAGTTTCCACATTCGGATACTTGCAGCTGGATTTTTCACGCATTTCTCTCCCTTCTCTTGTTTCATGATGAGAGTCAGTGCTCTTACAGAGCCGCCTACCCACGTTCTTCAGGGCTGGGGAGAGCTGGCCGCGCCCAGCCTGTGCTCTGCGTCCTCACACCCAGATTTGGGCCTCTGAGCCCTCCCGGGGACCCAAAACCAAACACTAAGTAAATGTAATGCAGCGTGTTCACTTTACGTAAAAGGTACACGTTTTACATTTATCTTGGGGCCAGAGGTAGTACAACAGATAGGGCATTTGCCTTGTTCATGGCCAACCGAGTTCAATCCCGGCATCCCGTATGGTCTCCCGAGCACTGCCAGGAGTCCTGTGTGCCTGCAGAGCCGGGAGAGACCCCTGGGCATTGCAGGGTGTGGCCCAAAGAGTCCAAAAAGAAAAGAGTTATTTTTAATTCCGAGACCCGTGATTTACAGTTAGCGGTGGTCGAGTTTTTTGGCAAATAATGTTCTAGCCCCAGTCCTGCCACTGGTGTCGCCGTGCCTCCCCCAGTGCTCCAGGTTCTCCCGACCGCCCCAGCCCTAACAGGCACGCTCTCAGAGCTTGACGGCTGTACTTGTCTCCCGCTCTCGGCTTGAGTGCTTTGGCCCCGTAGCTGTCCCGCTCCCCCACGTTACCAGTAGGCCCAAGACCCTGACGCTCGCCAGGTCCCTTTCTCAGCTTCCGTGTTTCCTCCATTCAGTTTTTTTTTCACTTTCATCCTCTGCTCCGGGGCAGAAGTGATGTAGGCATCCTTTCTGTGTTCCTTCCCTCAACGCAGTATCTTCCAGTTCCATGCAGGTTGCAGCCAGTTGCATGATTTTACCCTGAGCAGTGAACATTATTAAAATGCAGGTTGGTTGGGGCCGAGAGATGGCTCCACAGTTTGCGCATGCGCCTTGCAAGCATGAGCTCAGGGCTGGATCCCTGGTAGTCAGTGGCCTCTGAAGAAGCTCCAGGAGCCATCAGCAAGCCTCGCCCAGGGTAGCATAAGACCCCCTTCTGAAAAACTCTTTGTAGTAATGCAGGTTGGTTAAATAGTTTCTGAGATTCACAAATAGGCCCTAGGGTGTGACTTGCTCCTGTGGTAAATGCTCCTGTTCCCCATGCATAATGCCTTGAGTTCAGTTCCCGGCACCCACAAAGCAAGTGATGACGCTAACTCAGACTAAAGAGCTGGTTTCTCCTTAGCCTTCCAAAACCCCGTAGGTGAAGCTGAAGCCATAGTACAGTGGGGGCGGGGGCAGTTGCCTTGCACGTGGCTGACCGGGTTTCTATTCCCAGCATCCCATATGGTCCCCCACCCCTCCAGGCGTAGTTCCTGAGTACAGAGCAAGGACCACTAGGCACACCCGCCTCGCCCCACCCCCAGATCAGAACCTGTTGGGGAGGGTTGCGGGGGTTGAGTCTAGAGCAGATGAGCTAGGTGGAGTGCCCAGTAGGCAGCCTCTGAGGCGGGCGGGCAAGCGCTTTCCTGACCCTTCTCTGAGAGCTGGCTGATTCTTCCCTGAGTAGGACCAGGTGTGCCTCATGGCGGCTGACATGCTGGACTTTGTCCCGGTACACAAAGACCTTCGGCTCACCGCTGGGACCGGACACAAATTACGACTTGCGTACTCCTCTTCCATGGGCCTCTGCCTGGGGGGTGTACCTGCACGCGCCCAACCGCGGCCAGGTACGAACTGTGCTTTGGGGGTGGGATGCGGCGCTGGTGTGGGGAGAGCCCGGGGCTCAGGCCGCCTGCGCACGCCACGCCAGCGGGGCTGTCATGTGAGTCTCTAGAGATGCACCAGGAGGGTTCCCTGCTTACGAAGCTTATGCTGCAGCCCTCCGAGCTGTCTGTCCTGACATACACTAATGGATGGCAGTGTGTGCGTGTATCGACCTGTGCTAGTGTGTTCACGTAAGCGTGTGTGTCGACAGTGGAGCCCAGGCTTCTGACTAAGCTCAGACCTGTGAGGGAGATGTTCTCCCGCTGAGTTGTAATCTCAAACCCAGGGAGAAATAAACGCGTCTTTCCCCTTTTCTTGTTTAGGTTTTGAGACCAAATCTGATGGTGCTTGGGGTTACTCCTGGCTCTGTACTCAGGAATTACCCCAACAGTGCTTGGGGGGACCATATGGATGCCACGGTTAGAACCTGGGTTGGCCACATGCATGGCTAGCAAGCACCCTGCTCACTGTGCTATCAGTCCGGCCCTTCTTTAGGGAATTTTCTCTACCAAAATATGTGCTTAAAATATTATTTAGGGCCAGGGACCAGAGCGATAGCCCAGCGGGTAGGGCGTTTGCCTTGCACGCGGCCGGCCCATGCCGCCCAGGTTCGATCCCCGGCATCCCATACTGTCCCCAGAGCACCACCAGGAGTAATTCCTGAGTGCAGAGCCAGGAGAAACCCCTGAGCATTGCTGGGCATGACCCAAAAAAGCAAAAAAATATATATTATTTAGGGCCAGCAAAATAGTGTGGGGCGTAATATTGTGAACGGTACCCCCAGACACTGCCAGGAGAGATCTCTGAGCTCAGAAACCAGGAGTACGTGCAGAAGCACTGCCTGGAGACTCTCTCTCTCTCTCTCTCTCTCTCTCTCTCTCTCTCTCTCTCTCTCTCTCTCTCTCTCTCTCTCCCCTCTGCCTCTCTCCCTTCCTCCCTTCCTCTCCCTCCCTCCCTTCCCCCTCCCTCTCCACTACAGCCTGCAGTGCGCTTGCCTTGCATGTGATCAACCCAAGTTTGATCTCTTCTGTTTGAGAGACTGCCGTACCGTGTCGCTTTACACACATGCCTGTAGTGCACAAGCATTCAGATTTCTCTACATCCTGGCCAATATTTGTTATTTTTGGTCTTATGTGGAGATCTGCCGTCCCTAACGGAGAGCATGGGGCCTCTCTGGGAAAGGGGAGGGGAAGGTGCTTACTAGGTACATGTTTAAGCAGGTGAATAAAGGTTCGGAGATCAGTTGCCAGACACAGTTGATTCTACGGTGTATTTTGTTCTGTTTGGGGGCCAGACCTGGCTGTTCTTAGGTTATCCCCAACTTGGTACTTAGGAGCGTCTCCTGGGGAAGCGTGGGGACTGTGTGGTTCCAGAGATCAAGCCCAGGGCGTGGTACAGCTGGTCATGTACTCCGGCCCTCTGCGCTGCCCCCTGGTTTAATACTCTTCATCAGCACAGCTGCTGTGCACTTAGGACTGGCTGAGTTGACAACGTCAGGTGTTCACTGCTGTTAGACACTGGGGCTGAGAGACAGTCCAGCAGTGAAGGCATTTGCTGTGCGTGCATCTGGCCTCTTGCTTATTCCCAGTGCCAGGGCTGGCTCCCCAAGCCCCACCAAGAGTGGAGCCTGAGCCTGGAGCCAGGAGTAAGCCCGGGCACTCCGGGCGTGGCTCCATCCCCCTCCTTCCCTCCAGTGCATTAATTGGGTTCTGGATGCATTCTGACCATCTCGTGATACATTTCACTTGTATTTGGAACAGTTCTGCGTTTTCCAGTTGACTGGCGCTGAGAATAACCGGTACAGTCTAGATCACATTTCCTCACTCTTCACGTCTCAGGTAAGTCAAATCACCATTTACTTTTCATACATGAGCGGTACAAAAGGATTTGGTGACCAGGTTGAAGTGGATTGGAATCTTTTTTTTCCCCTTTTTGGGTCACATTCGGCAATACTCAGAGGTTACTCCTGGCTCTGCCCTTAGGAATTACTCTTGGCGGTGCTCAGGGGACCATAAGGGATGCCGGGGATCGAGTCTAGGTTGGCTGCGTGCAAGGCAAACGCCCTCCCTGCTGTACTGCCTCTCCGCCCCTTGGAATTGAGTCTTAGAATAGAATGTTTGGTGATGGAAGCACACAGCATTTTCTTTGGGTTTTCATGGGTGCATGTTCTTCCCTGCTGATAGCAATCAGAGTAGCCGTAAACTGAACCCCATTGTTTCTATCCTGTTTTAACTTTTCCTTCTTGTTTTTGTTTTCACATTTCCTCCTAGGAGACACTGATTGACTTTGCCTTAAACACTACAGATATCTGGGCCCTGTGGCACGACGCTGAGAACCACACGAGTGTGAAGTACATCAGCTCGAACAGTACGTCCCTGCCCTGTCTTCCCGCTGCCCCGCCGCAGCAAGGAGCCAGCGCTCCAGCTCAAGCACTTGGCCCCTCCCTGGCTTCGCTTGTTGCCACTAACTGAAATGCCCTTTCACGTTTCTTGGTGACGTTGTTTAAGTATTCTGCTTTCAGGGCAAAGTGATGGTTCTTGGGGTTGGGGACGAAGTAGGCTAGCTTTACTTCTTGGGAGAAAGAGCACTTCTTTAAGAGAACTTGAATCTGGACAGTTGCGTCTAGTGAAAGCTGTTTCTGATTCCCACACCCTCCAAAAGATGTGGTCCCTTTGGTTTCCCGGTGCTCTCGTGTAAGATAGAATCCATCAGTCTTCTCAAAGCGGGTTTCTTTTATTGTTTGTTTGTTTGCTTTTTGGTCCTGTGGTGCTCACAGGTTATTCCTAGTGGTGCTTGGCGAACCATATGGGATGCCAGGGATCTAACCTGGGCCAGCTGCATGCAAGGCAAACACCCTACCCACTGGACTGTCGCCTGGTCCCTCAGCATTTTAAAATCAGGAAACCGGCCTGGAGAGAGAGAAGAGCGTGCAGGGCGTTTGCCTTAGCGGGAGGCCATCCCGGGCTTCATCCATGTTCCCATTATGGGCCTTGGAACACTGCCAGGAGTGATCCCTGAGCACAGAGCCAGGAGTAAGACCTGGACACCACTGTGGACCTGGACACCAAGAACAGTAATGAGAACAAGCAAATAAACAACAACAACAAAATAGGAAACTTGGGCTGCAGAGAGAGTAGGAGGTTAGGCCTTGTATAAGGCTGGCCTTCATTCAGTCCCTGGCACTGAGCGTGGCACCCGAGCACCTCTGGGGGTCAGTCACTCGTAAGCACAGAGCCAGGAGTGGACCCTAAGCATTGCTCAGTATTGCCAAACCACCCCTGTAAATAAAATTAAAAATAAGTTTTTAGTCAGACGCTTGTGTGACCCCTGAAATACCTGGAGGGTTCCCTAGAACACCGAGTTCCCTAAAGCTATACTTACTGAGCGTTGAGAGCCCTCTTAATTCTGCATTCTAGGATAGTGTTCTGGAAGCGTCCTCAGAATCCTCCGTAGCCACACTTCAGTGTTGAGTGCATCCAACAGATGGTGATCAAGCCGTGTGGCAAAAATTGCAGCAATGGGGTCCTTTCTGGTTGCGTAGCTTAACTCCTTTCTAAAATTATTTTTTAACTTTATTTATTTTTACTTTTGGGTCACACCCGGTGACGCTCAGGGGTTTCTCCTGGCTCTGAACTCAGGAATTTCCTGGCAGTGCTCAGGGGACCATATGGGATGCCGAGTTGAACCCCAGGTTGGTCGCGATGCAAGGCAAACGCCCTACCCCTGTGCTCCCGCTCCAGGGCCCCCCTTTTTTTTTTGAGTCACACCAGCCATACTCAGGCTCTGCACTCAGGAATTACCTCTGGCTCTGCACTCAGGAATTATTCCCGGAAGTGCTCAGGGAGCTGTATGGGAGGCCGTGGAGTTAAACCCAGGTCAGCCGTTTGCAAAGCAAACGCAGTCCCAGCTGTACTAGCACTCCAGCCCGCTTTTCAGTATTTTTGTAAGATCAATGATGTAGTTACAGAGGTTCAGTGATGACCCTCCCCACCAGGTTTTGCCAACAACATAAGCTTTGTTCTGGTATTTATCAATTTTGGCGTAGACTGATGGATTTTTGTCTCGGTAGTAATATTGCAGGTCAGTGGAACCCAGTTTTCATGCAGCCTTTGCCAGAGGAAGAGCTCATCATCCCCGGCGACCAGGACCCCAGAGTAAGTCCTGAAATCTCGTGTCGGGATGATTAGCCCAGATGGGTAGCCTGGAAACACTGCATGCAGCAGTCAGGACGCTCAGCTGCAGGAAACCAGACGGGCGATACTGGAGAGCATAAAGCTGCTCACTTGAGCAGCTGAGAACGGCAGAGCCGGCTGGTTTCGGCCGGAGTCAGCGTGGTGCCTCCGGGACTTGAGGTCTCAGTTTCCTGTTTGCTTGTTGCTTCAGTCGTCAGGGCTGCGTGTTCTGTGACCGTAGTCCTTGAGGGGTTCTGTGACTGTAGTCCTGGAGGGGGTTCTGTGACCGTAGTCCTGGAGGGTTCTGTGACTGTAGTCCTGGAGGGGTTCTGTGACCGTAGTCCTGGAGGGGTTCTGTGACTGTAGTCCTGGAGGGTTCTGTGACTGTAGTCCTGGAGGGGTTCTGTGACTGTAGTCCTGGAGGGGGTTCTGTGACTTTAGTCCTGGAGGGCTTCTGTGACCGTAGTCCTGGAGGGGGTTCTGTGACCGTAGTCCTGGAGGGGGTTCTGTGACTGTAGTCCTGGAGGGGTTCTGTGACCGTAGTCCTGGAGGGGTTCTGTGACTGTAGTCCTGGAGGGGTTCTGTGACTGTAGTCCTGGAGGGGTTCTGTGACCGTAGTCCTGGAGGGGTTCTGTGACCGTAGTCCTGGAGGGGTTCTGTGACTGTAGTCCTGGAGGGGTTCTGTGACCGTAGTCCTGGAGGGGTTCTGTGACTGTAGTCCTGGAGGGGTTCTGTGACCGTAGTCCTGGAGGGTTCTGTGACTGTAGTCCTGGAGGGGTTCTGTGACCGTAGTCCTGGAGGGGTTCTGTGACTGTAGTCCTGGAGGGGGTTCTGTGACCGCAGTCCTGGAGGGGGCCCGTAGACTTGCTCGATTAGGCACTTGCCGAACCCGGCTCGATCCCTGTGACTTCCCAGTCAGACACCCTCTGATCAGAAGAATATATTCCTACTGAGAATAAAGAGAAGGTTCTGCTTGGGTGGGGTCTGGGACTGCTTTGCTATTATGAAAGACTGAAGTCCACTAGTTGAGGCTGGGTATGGGGGATAGCTCTGTCCCCAGAGAACTCCCAAGAATGTCTCGCGCGATGGCTGCATTCTGAGTGGGACAGACAGGTCAGGCTAGGTGGGAGCGAGAGGGCTCGGTGCAGCCTCCAGGGGAAACGGTGTAACGCGCGGTAGCCCTCGGTCCCTCGTGGCACTGCCAGAACAACTTCAGTACCTGAAATGAAACGTTAGATTCTCTAGTCCCAGAAGCTGTTGGCTCATGCCTTTGTCAAAAGCCAAAATTCTGTTCGAATCATTATTTTTCTTCTCCATGATGGTCATTTTATTGTCCTCAGAAACTTGGGAGAAGAAAAAGCACTCATGTGAAGTTTACTGACTTTAAGACTTCATACTGGTTATGAAAATTTGGTCAGAATGCCAGGTTCCAAAACCATCAACAGTAGCAAAAAAATTAAGTCAGAATAGTTAGGCAGGAGCCGGAGCGATAGCACAGTGGGTAGGACCTTTGCCTTCATGGCCTACCGGGTTCGATCCCCAGCATCCCATATGGTCCCCCGAGCACCACCAGGAGTAATTCCTGAGCGAAGAGCCAGGAGAAACCCCTGAGCAATGCTGGGTGTGACCCAAAAAAAAAAAAATAAATAAAAAAGAAAATAAAAAGAATAGTTAGGCAGTATGAAACTTTCTACTTTAGTATCATGGCTTGCCCACATTGTGGAAGTATTTTACAGTTGTATATTTGTGCTTTTTTTGGTGGGGGGGGTTGTCACACCCAGTGTTGCTCCTAGCAGTGCTCAGGAGACCCATCAGGGATGCCAGGGATCACACCTGGTGGGCCACATGCGAGGGAAGCGCCTTACCTGCTGTTCTGTTACCCAGCTCCCTGTTGGTGCGTATTTTTCGTGTAATGGCGTTGAGTCCTTTCTTTCACCTGGGCTGTTTACGTGTGTGGAGGAGAAACCCCAGTTGAGTCACTCTCTTAGCAGTGTGTGTAAAGCAGATTTGTCTCTTCTGCATAAGATTGGTGCCGGGCAGGTTGTGTTTCCTGGCGGGCCCCATTCGGGTGCTCCGTGAGGGCAGCTCCAGGCCCAGGGGCGCAGACAGCCCAGAATGCCGTGGCTAAGCCGCTGCTCGTTCTTGCTGAAGTGTAGAATTCCCATGCTCGTGTAAGCTTGGGTGCGATCCTGTTGGACTTTCTGAAATGTTGCTCTATGTAGAATGGAACTAATTTCTGATGTCTCATTCCCAACAGGAGATATATTTACAGAGTCTTTTCACGCCAGGACAGTTCATAAATGCGGCTCTGTGCAAAGCATTACAGGTCAGTAATACGTCTGTTCTTTTAAGGCTTCCATTCTTTAATACTGCCAAACATTCTGTAGCAGGTGGCCAATAACCCTTATTAGGCGGCAGAGGCGAAACTCTGCACGTAGATTCTGTACTTGGGGAATGCCTCTCTAGCAGCGCTCAGGACATGCTGTGCTTGAGCTCGATCCAGTTGTCACGTTCGAGATGTGGGCTGTACATCTTGCTTATTTTATTTTTATTTTTTTGCATTTTTTTAGGGTCACACCTGGCGATGCTCAGGGGTTTCTCCTGGCTCTGCACTCAGGAATTACTCCTGGTGGTGCTCGGGGACCATATGGGATGCCGGGGATCGAACCCGGCCAGCATGGGCCGGCTGCTGGCAAGGCAAACGCCCTACCCGCTGGGCTATCGCTCCAGCCCCTATTTTAATTTTTTTTTTTTTTTATCAGATGTCGGTGACAAAACCCAGATTGGGGGCTGGAGAGATGGCACAGTGGGTAAGGCATATGCCTTCCATGCAGCCGACCGGGTTCGATCCCCAGCATCCCATATGGTCCCCCAAGCACTGCCAGGAGTAATTTCCTGAGCAAAGAGCCAGGAGTAACGCACCCTGAGCGTTGCTGGGTGTGACCCAAAATAAGCCAAAAAAAAAAAAAGCATGAGTAAGACAAGGGACGCTACCTGCTGTACTATTCCTGCTGTACTATTGCTCTGATCCCAATTCTGATGTTGTTTTCAGACTCCCTGCAGCAAGGATAACTTTGGGTTGGTTTGTTTGTATTTACATTCACGTGATTTTATTGGGGAAAGTCTATATAAGCATATAATCCAGTTAGCAGTAAAATGCAGGATGGGGAGGCAGATTATTAGCTGATGTGGATAGAGGCTCAGGAGACTGCATTATTGACAGGCCGCAGCAGAGCGGTCTGCGGAGTTCCTTTGCAGCTCGGAGGGACCACTTCTACACAGAGCCCTCTGTGCCTCCCCTGAGCGCAGAGAAGGCTTCAGGAACACAAGTGCAGAGTCAAGGAGTCTCAGAGAAGCTCAACTTTCTGTCCATACCATACCTCTCACCAGTCAGGCTGTTCTTTTTTTATTTTTATACCACCTTGAAACATACAGTTACAAAGATGTTCATAATTGGGTCTCGTACAGTGTTTCTCCACCACTGCCCCTTCCCACCACCACCAGTGTCCCCACATTCCCTCCCACCCACCCCCCCAGCCTGCCTCTATAGCAGGTGCTTTTTCTTCTCTCTTCTCTCTCTCTCTCTCTCTCTCTCTCTCTCTCTCTCTCTCTCCTCACACACACACACACACACACACACACACACACACACACACACACACACTAGCTTGCCCTACAGACATTTAGGGTTTATCACTTAGGGTTTATCACCTAAGTCTCTTTGTGTATATTCAGTGCAGAGTTCTAGTCTGGCGTTACCATTTCCCACAATTAGTAGAACCTTGGTATATGTTATACCCCATTCATAAATGTAGTCATTCTATATCTGTCGCAAGGATAAGTTTGGAGCCACTTTCTCAGTGGCTCCAAAGCCACTGGGATGGAATGAGGAAACCAGGAGTAAACGGAGAAACGGATGCCTATATTATATTATCTGTCACACTACAAGCATCACTTGATCACTTGAATCCCGTTATTCATCGATTTGCTCGAGCGGGCGCCAGTAACATTTCCATTGGACCCTATCACGTGCCAATGTAGCCCAATGGCATCTAGTTGATTCAGGAATATGAAGAGCCTCAAACCGTTCCTTCAGGGTCCTGACAAGGAAGTCTGACCATCTTATGGGTGGGCCACCACGTGATCTTTTGACATCCCGTGGGATCCAGTCGGTAACGGCTCTAGTCCAGCGGTCGTCTGCAAATTGCATTACATGTCCAGCCCATCTGATTTTCTATGCCTTGGCAAACGAGACAGCATCCCTGATTCTGGAATAGCGACGGAGGTCGGAACTCCGGATTCCTTCTCTCACTTGAGTGAGGCGTGATATTCCAAGCATAGCTCTTTCAATTCCTCTCTGGGAGACCTGAATAGCATTCTCATCCTGCTTTCGTAGGGCCCAGGTCTCTGAGGCGTATGTTAATGCAGGGAGAACGGTGGAGTCAAAGAGATGTGCCTGGAGCCGGAGGTTCTTTGTCCTTTTAGCTATTTCTTCGATGCCTTTGACTACAAGCATATAGTCTCTTTATGGGAAAGAGATGTAAACTGTTTTCTTGGGCTGAGAGGCCCATTGCGCCAGAGCATGATTTCCAGCCAGAAGACCCGATTTCACTCCTTGGCACCACATGTGAAGCATGAGCAACAAGTCAGGAGTAGATACCGAGCCCCACCAATGTAGCCCAAAAAACAAAGTAAATAAATACACTGTTTTCTTGGATGGGGCCAGAGAGTCAAGCAAGGCAGGCGCTTGCCTTGAACATAGCCTAGATGGGTTCTATCCCCAGCACCGCATATTGTCCTCTGAGCCCTGCCTGGAGTGAGTCCTGAGCACTTCCGGGTGTCGTCCCCTCTTCCCCCAAAACTCAAAGTGGGGTTTTTTAATTTGTTTTGTTTTGGGGCACACCCAGGGGCTTGCTCCTGGCTCTGCACTCATTGCTGATTCCTGACCGGGCTCAGGGGCTCCTCTGCAGTGCTGGGGATCCAGCCCAGTTGGATGCATGGAAGGCCAGACCCCTGCCTGCTGTACCATCACTTGGTCCCAGGGATAAGGTTGCTTTCCTTCTACGTCGTATGAACCAGAAGTCATCTGTGTGGTGCCGTTTCCCCACGTTGCTGGCGCGCCGGACGCTAAAGCAGACGCTGTTCTTCAGGAGACTCGTTCCCGTCGTCCTTCCCTCGTCGTACCTCAGCTTTCCTTTCGCCTCCCTCCCACAGACATTTGTGATGTTTGCCATCGTCCTGTGACTTCTTCCCTGCTCCACAGTCGTCCTCACATTTCCTTTCACTTTTAGCCATGATCCACGTGGGCCTGAGTATGATCCTCTGAGATTCAGGACTTTCCGTAGCACTGTCTAGAGTTGCTGTCCCGCAGAGAAGTGCGTGTGCTCTGGGGGGGTAAACCTGTCCCCTCTGATGTGGATTGTCCCCAGGTCTTCTGAACTGGAAGCTGGTTGATTTTCCTTCCATTCTGCTATTATGTGATGCTCTGTAACTTGTTTTTTTTTTTTTTTTTTTTTAATCATAGATATTCTGTCGAGGAACTGAAAGGAATTTAGATCTTTCCTGGAGTGAACTAAAGAAAGAAGTTACATTAGCTGTTGAAAGTGAGGTGAGATTTGGATAAAGAAAAAAAGTGCTCTGGGCCAGAGTGATGCTATAGCGACATGGTACTTGCCTTGCATGTGGTTACCCGGGTTTGAGTCCCAATACCACGTAAAGGGTCCCCAAGCCCCCCAGGAGTGATCGCTGAGTGCAGAGCCAGGAATAATCTCAGAGCACAGCAGGTGGGCCCCAAAAACTCAAAAACAAAAATATGATGACTAATTCCATATATGTATGTGGTAGATTATTCCAGAGGAATTGTTTATGAATAGATCTTGTAGTAGGACGTACACTGTCTGTTGGAAGATGTGTATGTGTGTTAGTCAGGCTAATGGCATCCAGTGTATAAGGGCTGTTCCTTTGGCTTTCACTTAGCAAAGTTCTAGACTATTGGTTATGTTTCTAGAGAATCTTAATGGTTTTAAGGGGGAAGATCGAAGATTCTGAATCATTGTGATTTTTTTTTTCCCCCAGCTCCAAGGAAGTGTGACAGAGTATGAATTTTCCCAGGAGGAGTTTGAAATTTGCAGCAGGAATTCTGGTGCAAGTTCTATGCGTGCTGTCTTCAGTATCAGGAGGCCCTGTCTCATCCCCTGGCTCTCCTTCTGAATCCGCGAACAAACATGGTGTGCTTGCTGAAGAAGGTAAGGGCCGAGCACAAGGCTCGCCACGCCGCCAGCCTGTCAGAGTACCAGGCTGCTCTCTGACCAGGCCAGTTTATTTGTATTTGGCCTTCTGCCTTGTTTATGTTCTTTAGTTATTTTTTTATTGGGAATTTTTTTTATATTGAGCAATCAAACTTGTGAGATATATAAAAATAGCATAAAAAATTCTACATGTCTTCCACCTAGATTCATACCTTGTTATCTTCCTTCTTTTTGTCTCTTGTCTGTACACGTTTTTATTCCTTCCTGAGCACTTGAAAGTCAGTTGTAGGCATTACGTTCCTTTATCCTTAAATATTTCACTTGCAGCAAAAAAAGCGAGGGTACTCGGAGCTGAGCGATAGTTCAGCTGATAGAGTGTTTGTCTTGCATGTGACCAACCTGGGTTCAATACCCACCATCTCATATGATCCCCTGAGTACCACCAGGAGTGATTTCTGAGTGCAGAACCAGGAGGAACCCATGAGCATCACTGAGTCTGGTCCCGAAACAAAAGCAACCCAAAAGGGGGTGGGGGCGGGTAAGGGTACTTAAGGGTTGATGTTATAACTTTGTACAACATACCCAGTAGATTATCATCACTGCTTCAAGAACGGACAGTCTGGGAGTGACATAACGCTGTACGGTTTATATTCAACTCTTACGACTGGTGCTGAGGCCAGGAATGGGGTTCATTGGTGGCCATTCGCTGTGCCTGTATGAGGCTTGGTGTGAGCCTGAAACTGGAGAGAGCGAAAGCAGTAGTCCAGTGGGAAGACACTCTCTTTCCTGCAGCAGACCTGCGCTCAAGCCCTAGCACTGCATATGGGCCCTGAGCACAGCCAGGAAGAGTCCCTGGGCTCCACTAGGGTTACTCCTGGGTCCTGCACACAGGGATCACTGCTGGCAGTGCTCAGGGCACCATATGGGATCGATGTCAGGTTGGCCGCATGCACGGCAAGTGCCTGACCCATTGCACTATTGCTCAGGTCCCAATACAGCATATGCTTAGAACTGTTTCTTCTCTGGCATTTCTTCTTGATGATTCTCAGTTATCAATGTCTAATGATACCTTTAGACATTGACTGAAAATATTCTTTTTTTTTTTTTTTTTTTTGGTGGGGGTTGTTTATACCAGGCAATGCTCAGGGGTTACTCCTGGCTCTGTACTCAGGAATTAATCCTGGCGGTGCTCAGGGGACCATATGGGATGCTGGGGTTCGAACCGGGGTTGGCTGCGTGCCAGGCAAATGTCCTACCCGCTGGGCTATTGCTCTGGCCCTTTTATATATATATATATATATATATATATATATATATAAAATTTCATTTATTTTATCTATTTATTTATTTTGCTTTTTGGGTCACACCTGGCGATGCTCAGGGGTTACTCCTGGCTCTGCACTCAGGAATTACTCCTGGCGGTGCTCGGGGACAATATAGGATGCCGGGGATCGAAACTGGGTTGGCCACGTGCAAAGCAAACTCCCTCCCCGCTGTGCTATTGCTCCGGCCCTGACTGAAAATATTTTAACTCGAGATTTTTTTTTCTCTTTGGGTCACACCTGGCAATACTCAGGGGTTTCTCCTGGCTCTGCACTCAGGAATTACTCCTGGTGGTGCTCGGGGGACCATATGGGATGCTGGGGATCGAACCTGGGCCGGCATGGGCAGCCGGCGTGCAAGGCAAACACCCTACCGCTGGGCTATCGCTCCAGCCCCTAACTCGAGATTTCTATTGCCAGGGTACCTGTCTTTCCTTGTGCCTTCCTCATTAATGGATCATTTATATCTTCTGCCGGATGAGAACCTGCTGACGGAGGGCCGAGACAGCCATATCTGATGGTAGCGGTCATTGTGGCATCCTCCTTTGGGCTTTACTACAGGAGTTCCCTCCCCCATGCTGTGTTGTGTAATGGATACAGAAACCTTGATCGTGGTCAGCTTTCTGGTCAGTTTACCGCGTGGTGGATGTTATGAAGCCTAGGCTGTCTGTTTGCAGCATCGGCCTTCCCTGTGCAGTGCTTGGGGATAGACCCACTCGGGGTGGAGGCGACACTATCTGCCCGCTGAAGGAGCCTAAGCATCTGTCCTGTGGCATTTAAGCGAGTCTCAGTTGGGCGTGACACTAACCAGCTGCTCCTCACTGACTTGGGACCTGAGTCTTAACTTTCTCCTTTTCTTAGACGCGGATGTTGCTCGAGATGTTCTTGTGTCTTATAAAATGCCTCCGGCTGATCGGAGTCAGTATCTATGGACATGGCCTTAATGATGGAAATGAGTTGTTTGAACCTCCAGTCTCCTGAAAAGGCCGCAGAACAGATTCTGGAAGATTTGATCACTGTTGATGAGTAAGGAGAATTTGGGGTAAAGTGCGTTTTCCTAATGGACATTCAGCAGTTTTTTAGTGGCAGGGTCAAGGACTTGATGCACATTAAAGAATGAACCAAGTAGGGAACTGGGGGGAGAGTATAGCCGGTCAGGTGCTGGCCTCACGCCACGCCAGCCTGGGCTCAATCCCTAGCACCCCTGTGATCCCCGGAGCTCCACTAGGAGTGACCCTGAATGTAGAGCTGGGACAAGCACCCCCTGTGTGACCCAAAACCCAACACACACACATACAATCGTATATGTATGTGTACACACAAAGCAAGCAGACAAAATTGTACGAAGTAGCAGAGGCTTAAAGAGCCTACACCAGGAAAGCCCCTGAGCACTGCTGTGGATGGCCCATCATCCCGTCCCTCCAGAAAGGGAGTGGACCATGGGCGCGTGAACTTCTACAAAGAAAACCCTACTCTTGAATTGGGGCCTGCAAATAGACGTGCAGTTAAGGTCTAGCTGGGTAACAGTAACTGAGCTAGTGATTGTATGCAACTGGCTTAGAGAAGGCTTTTTTGAGGGAGGCCTTAGGGGCACCCCCAGCTGTGCTTAGGGTTAGCTCCTGGGTTTGTGCCCTTGACTCGAGATCTGCCACATCCATTCCTGAGGAGGATCTCAAAGAGCAATTAGTTCTGGAGCCAGGGAGATAGTGCCAGAGTTAAAGTGCTTGCCTTGCCTGCTGTGACCCTGGTTTGCTCTCTAGCACTGGATATCGTCCCATGAGCACCACCAGCAGTGATCTCCGCACTCAGGGCAGGGAGAAATCCCTGAGTACAGCCAGATGCACCCCACTTTCCCCACACAAAAAAAAGATAGACCTAGTTTCCAGCAAACCGTTCCTCAGATGTAGAATGTTCAGCGGGGGGGGCCAGTTTGGGGCCTTGACCGACGAGTGTTTCCTAAGAGAATGTTGCTTACTTTGTGTGTTGTTGGCCATGGTGGGAGCTTTCTGTGCTGTCCCCGTAGAGAAAACGTGATGGAGGATATTTGTAGCAAACTGCAAGAGATCCGGAACCCCATCCACGCCATTGGACTTCTCATACGGGAGATGGATTATGAAACAGACGTGGAGCTGGAAAAGGGATTTAGTCCAGGTAGATACGAAACCACATGACCCGGAGGTGGCTGCAGGGACTGGCCCCTGCGTGCACAGCCCGGCCCCACTGGGCCCAGACACTTCAGGCCTTTCATCCCCGGGAGGGGCCTGCCCTGCCCTCCTCTCACTAATAGGGGCCTCCTGGCCTCTACCCCCAAAAGAACAAACCAGATGCTCCACTTCCCCTCACGGAGAGTGACGCCTTCTTTGTCTCTGCTCGCCAGCTCAGCCTCTGAATGTCAGGACCGCGCCTCGCAGCTCCTGGGCAGCAGCACGGCAGGCACTGTTGTGTGCAGGGGCGTCAGTAAGATCGCCAGCACGCGCTTCCTCATCTGCAGAGACCTGCTGATTTTGCAGCAGCTCTTGGTGCGGCTGGGAGATGCTGTAAGTAGCGCTGGGGTCAACTGAAATGTGCTTTGGACCCTGGCTGCTTCGATTCTGGGTCTGGTGCAGGGGCCGTGACAAGCCGAAGGCGACAGTGGAGGGTTTCTGAATGTTCAGCAGCCAGAAACTGACCCAGAAACCCACCACGCCTGCCTCCAAGAAGTCTCTGGCAGCACATGCGGGCAGGTCGGGGTGTGAGTGGAAGGAGTCTAAGGAGCTTGGGGCTAGGCCAGGCCACTCCCAAGCACCTCCAGGAGGATCCCCGAGTGTTGAGCCAGGAGTAAGACCTGTGCATCATCGAGTGTGGCCCAAAAAACAAAAAAAAAAAAAAAAATCAGACTAGAGGCCAGAGAGATAATGAAGCAGGTAAGGCACTTGCCTTGCACGTGCCCAACTGTGTTTGATCCCCAGCATCCTAGATAGCTCCCTGAGCACCACCAGTGCAGAGTGCAGAGCCAGGAGTGACCTCTGAGCTTTACCAGGCATGACCCAAAACAAAAAATTAAAATTAAAAATTTGGGACCGGGCGATGGTATAGTGGGTATGGTGCTTGCCTTGCACGCAGCCAACCCAGGTTCGATCCCCAATATCCCATACGGTTCCCAAGTAGCACCAGGAATGGTTCCTGAGTGCAGAGCACCACCAGGTGAGGCCAAAAAAGAAAAATAATTTTTACTCTGGGTCACACCCAGCAATGCTCAGGGTTTAATTCTTGACTCTGCACTCAGGGATTACTCCTGGTGGTGCTCGGGGGACCCATTATGGGATGCCAAGGACCAAACCCGGGTTGTGTGCAAGGCAAATGCCCGACCTACTATACTATCACTCCCACCCCAAACTCAAAATTTTAAAATTAAAAATCAGGCCGTAGGGGCTCGAGAGGGAGAGTTCAGGATAAGGCGCTGAGCACAGGACCCTGAGTGAGATGTGAACCCTGCTGGGTGTGGCCTGCAAAGCTAAGAAGAGTTTTGCTTTGGGCCTCGGGTGGAGAGCAAGTTGTAGAGCACATGCCAAGATGTAGAGTTGATCCCCAACACCTTACGGACACACGCCCCCAGTCCACACCCACACAAAAGTGCCCACTGCTGGATATGGCCTTGGTGGCCCCCAGATCAGAACAACGAGCTGTCTGTAGGCCAGGGATATGGGCCAGGGTAGACCAGGAGCCTTGCTTGGTTGGTCCCTAGCACTGTGGGTGAGTCCCGTTGTCATTGCCCTTTGCTGTCACGTGTAGGTGATCCTGGGAGCTGGCCAGCTCTTTCCAGGCTCAGCAGGACCTGCTGCACCGGACGGCGCCCCTGCTCTTGTCGTACTACCTCATCAAGTGGGGCAGTCAGTGCCTGGCCACCGACGTCCCGGTCGACACGCTGTGAGTACCGTGCTCCTTGGCTCTGAGGAGCCGCAGGCGTCCTCCTTTCCCCGTCGTCCTGAAGTCATTAATGTTCTGTGTCACGTGATTGGCTGATGCGATCCAGACAGCTTTCAGGGGTCCGGGAAATGACTCCCAGGACTGAAGCAAGCCCGAGAGAGCTTTGATTTATCGTTACTGTTCTGGGAGCTGTCCCCAGCGGGCTCAGCGCTCACTCCCAGCAGTGGAGTTTTTCGCGTCTCTAATAAGCTAAGCGATTCTGGGCCGGGCGGCTCACCCCGAGTGCTGAGTGAGCACCGGTCCTGGGCCAGGGAGCTGGTTCCAAGTGCTGCACTCACGGTCCCCTGAGCACAGTAGGGTGTTGGGTCCCCACCACCTCTCCCACTCAAAGAAAATAGTTAAAGTTCCTGTTTCTCTGCTTAGTGACTCCATGCATGGGGAACTCAGGAGTTTGTGCTGGTGTCGTGGAGCACTCGGGGCTCTCCTGGGAGCAGCCTGACCGGGGCCTGTTTTCTAGACTTTCTCTCCACGAAGTTGACAGTGTTACCGGTGCCATAGCTGTCGGCATGTTTGTCATTGCAGAATAACTCAGCTGTTCTTTTCCTTTGTCCCACAGAGAGTCTAATCTCCAGCACCTCTCCGTACTGGAACTAACGGACTCTGCCACTTCCTCTGGCAGTAAACTCGGTACGTAAAGGTTCAGTTTGACCTTTACTCATGCTCGTTAAAAGTGGTCATGCCTGAGGCGGAGAGGCTGTGCTGGGGTTAAGGCGCTTACCTTGTGTGCTGCTGACTTATGTTCCCAGCACAGCATATGGGTCCCCCGAGCCCCAGCACTAAGCCCAGAGCCTAGAGCAGCCCCTAGGTATAGCCCCAGATGAACAAATAAAGTCTTTTGCTGCGGGCAGGTTAGTTTGTTTTCGCTTTCAGATTGTGTGGGTGGATAAATAGATGCTGCAGCGATTAATTTGACAGGGGCGGGGACTGCCCAAGGTCCATCTGCCCCTATCCCCCGGCCTTGAGCAGCACCTTATCTCGGGGCAGAGGTTTTCAGACGTGCTAAATACATGCTGCCTTTTCCCAGCCTCTTGCTTGTGAAGCTCTCTGAAGCATTGAGTGTTCGTCACTGGGAGACTCGGGATCCTGGGGGCTTTATCAGGAAGGGCTCAGGTGCAGTGAGGCCGAAGCGGGAGGGACAGTCGTGTTGACATCTGTTCCTTTGGATTACAGTTGTGAGGGGCTTCATCGTGTCCATGCTGGTGTTATATGTTGTTATCGATGGTGCATTTCACATTTGGAAACAATGTTCTTCATTTCAGTGATTTAAAAAAAAAAAAAGATGACTTGATAGGCTGTCTTAATTGGAAGTGGGGGTTATTGTCACAGTTGGTGATTGTCCTTTTGCTTTCAAAGTATCCAGCCCTCAGACAATCCTGGAGTTGTTCTTCCAAGATGTCGCGAGGAAACACATCCTGTCTCATCTCTTCTCTCAAGCAAAGCTGCCTCTCAGCCAGGACGGGATGAGCTGGCCTGAAGTCATAACTACAGTTACCAATTATCTGTTGCAGCTTTTGTATCCTTTTTATCTTCCAGCCAGTTTCAAGGACTGGGAGGTCCTCCGAGGGCTGGAGTGGGGCCCAGGCTCAGTCCCTGGCACTGTGGGGGTGGGCGCCCCAGCAACACCAGCTATGGCCCCCCAGGTTTTTTTTTCAAGATTTCTTCTGCCTGGAAGTTCTTATTTGCGTTCTTTTTCTCCCTGGAAATGAAGATCAGTGAAAAGTGCTTATCCTCCAGCAAGAGGTGATAACGTTTCTTTTCAAAATGTTAGTGTATTTTTGCTTAAGGAGATGAGCCTCGTCCCGTGAGGAACGCTCGCAGAATACCACGTACAACCCTTTACACACATTCATTGCGCACTTTCCTAAGGCTCCCTGTGTCCGTGCTTGGCTCCGTGCCCTCTGCCCAGCAGCAGGCTTGTGCTGTGCACCAGCTGAAGGGGAAAGTGAGCGCCAGGGGCGGGTGCACACGCAGGTGACGGACGCCTCAGAGTAGCGCTAAGGCTCATTTTTGCTGTTTCCTATGGAGTTAACCTAGAGCTGTGGAAAGAGCTCGAGTCGCTACCTGCTGTTTCCATCTTCGTTTAAAAAAAAAGAATCTGCTTAACAGTTTGATGGCCAATGTGTGTATTTAAGTTTTTCCCCAAAAGGTCTTTTAAATCTCCTTATCCAGTGATCAGATGGCCCAACAACCCTGGTTCTCTCTTCCTAGAATGTTTGATGGGAAATTGTCAGTATGTACAGTTGCAGGTGAGCACTGTTAAGTATTCTGGGTTTAATCGTTTTTTTGTAGTTTCTGGGGACCAGAAGGATAGTTAGGTTAAGGTGCCACCTTGCGAGTGGCCGCCCAGTGCACCATGGCACTACAGCCCTTGCTGTGTGTGACCCCCGCAATGAAGGGATTCTGAAGGGTTTTTTTCTTTCTCTTTTGTAAACATTGCCTGTATTTTACCTGTGCTAATTATAGGGGTATTAAGGGTTGCGGTGATAGTACAGCAGTAGAGCAGTTGCCTTGCACGCAGCTGACTCTGGTCAGTTCCCCAGTATCTTATATGGTCAACCTGTATCGCCAGGGTAATTCCTGAGCACAGAGCCAGGAATGATCCTGACCACCGCCAGGTGTGACCAATAACAACTCCCCCAAAATTATGTATTTATTTATAATTAGAGATAATTATGCTAAAAATGTTATTGGCTGCGTCTGTAAAGATAGTGCACCAGGTGAGGTATATACCTGTACACACCCAACCCAGGTTGGATCCCCAGCGCCTCTTAGCGTCCCCTGACCACTACCAGGGAGTAATCCTGAGTGCACAGCCAGGAGTAATAAAACCATTGCCTTCCGGTCCCTTCACGGGGGCCAGAGAAATACTGCAAGGGTGAAGGCACTTGGTTTTGTTTTGTTTTGTTTTGTTTTGTTTCGCTTTTGGGGGTCACACCCAGCAGTGCTCTGGGGTTGTTACTGGCTCTGCACTCAGAAATTACCCCTGGCAGTACTTGGGGACCATATTGGATGCCGGGGAATTGAACCTGGGTCGGCCGTGGCAAGGCAAGCGCCCTACCCACTGGACAGTGGCTCTGTCCCCACGTTCAGGCACTTGTGTGGCATGCATCAGACAGTTTTGATCCCGGTACTCCTTATGGTATCGAGCACTGGCAGGAGTGGCCCCAGAACACAGCTGGGTGTAACCCAGAGGCAATAAGCTTCTGTGCTGGGGGCTAGTCATTGAACCGGTAAATACCAGAGTGGGAAAACTGCCGAGCTCTGAAGGCTCTGCGTGGGCTGCCTGGAGCCCCATGGTCTTTTTTCGGCGTCTGACCTAAAGCAGGAGGAGGGTGCCTCATAGAGGTTTTCGTTGTTGGTTGATTCCAGGAAATACAGCTTCTCTGTTAGCATTTGGAATTGACAAGCTCCGTGAGGATTACTCCTTCCTAACTAGAAAACTCCTTTCTGCCTTTCAGGATTACATCCAGCTGCTCCATCCCTGGTGTCAAGCCAATGTCGGCTCCTGTCGATTTATGCTCGGAAGGTGTTACCTGGTCATGGGAGAGGGACAGAAGGTGAGCCCTGTTTGCAGTGGGTGCACCGGAGTGCAAGGGAGGGCGCTGGGTCTATCTAAGTGAAGGGTTGGGAGGCACAGAACCCCTCGATAAACAGAAGGCTCAGAGTGCCCCTGGGGCCAGGTCTGTTCTGCTCCATCGGCACCTTGCAGTTAGCACATAGGGAAGTGTTAGAGCCTTTCTGCCCAGAGGCCAAGGACGTAGCTCTGCAGTCAAGCACTTGCCTTGCGTGTGTGAGACCCTGGGTTTGATCCCCACGAAACCTGCTCCTATGCAGGCGTTTTTAGGGTTGCATTTCTGTAAATTGAGTTTATTTCTCAGTTACACTGTTTTTACTGTAGTTTCTGTTGTTGATGCTTTGTTCCCATTATGGTGGTTTACTAATTGGTGACTTTTTTTCCCTGGCATCCTGTGATACGTATATACAAACATTTAAAAACGTTTAAGGGCACCATTAGTAATCATACTAACCACTCACTCTCCAGATGTTAGTACATGCCCTGGTTGTCTTATACATATTTATCAATCACCTTATCAGACTTTACATTTCAGCTAATAGCATTAAGTTAAGGAGTAAGATACTAAAGAGATACTAAGTCTGATTATTCTGTGATCAGATGGCACTTAGAGTGGAAGAAAGTATGACTGTGATTAATTGCCCTAAGTATTTTCCTTGGCGTTTCTTAGCATGTGAATCCCTAACTCAGAGCACTTGGCATTGAAGCACACTGTCCTGAGTCACTTGGTGTTCTTTTATTTCTCCAGGCTCTGGAATGTTTCTGCCAGGCTGCCTCTGAAGTGGGCAAGGAGGAGTTCTTGGACCGCCTGATCCGTTCCGAGGACAGTGAGATCGTGGCCACCCCCAGGCTGCAGTATTATGATAAGGTCTGTGGCACCACGGCCGGTCCATCGACCCACTGTGTAGAAATGCCATTGCTGTTCTGGAACGAGACTAGAGTATTGCTCCCCAGATTTCTGCATGAAGATAAAGCTTCACTTGGCCTAGAGAAATTGAAGAAACATGTTCTGCGGTTGCAGGGACGCAGAGAGGGGGAGAGAGGAAGGGGAGAGGGGGAGGAGAGAGAAGAGTGGGTAAGGCACATGCCTTTCATGCACCAACCCAGGTTCAATTCCTGACACCCTGTATGGTTCCCCAGTCCAACAAGTAAACGGGTATGTCAGAGAGTAGTAGAGCACTTGCCTTGCATTTTCGGTTTCTCTGTATCCCATGTCCCTGAGCACTGAGCTGGGGGTAGCCCTTGAGCACTGCCAGGGACAGCTCCAAAATAAGTCATTTAAATAATAAAAACACAACTGAACTTTCAAAGAACACTACTTTAAAATTCACTAAGTTGTGGCTGGAGCAATAGTCCAGTAGGAAAGGTGTTTGCCTTGCATGTGGCCGACCTGGGTTCCATCCCTGCACCCCATATGGTACCCTGAGCACCGCCAGGAGTAACCTCTGAGCATTGATGGGTGTGACCCCAAAAAAGCAAAAAAAAAAAAAATTTCACTAAGTGGACTTTTATCATGAACTGTCCGTTCAGGACAGTATGGAGCCCTGAAAATCACCAGCATGGTAGAGTTTAAATCGACTACAAACTTGGGGGTTTTGTCAGAGCCTCGGTGCTCGGTCTATGTATTTGTGGATTGGGGGCCTCCGCCCGGTGGTGCTGGGGCTAGAAGCCTGCTCTCCCCAACCCAGAGTATGCTCAGCTCAGCCTGTTGAACCCTCGGGCACTTGTATTCATTTCTCCTTTCACAACTGCCCACCGAGCACCCCCTGCAGACAGTTACCGAGGACAGGCTGGAGGCCAAGGACCGGGCCTGTGCAGCTGTCCAAGGTCATGCTGTCCCTCTTCGGCGTCTGGGGTTCACCTTCAATCCCCTGCTTAGTGGCCCACTGCCCCTTGTTCCAGTGCCCACCAAGGCCACACACCTTCCAGGGGCACCCACTGGCTTCCTGCTGCCACAGTGGAGCAATAGGCAGCTGCCTCGGTGGCCCCAGGGGCAGTGCCAGAGACCGAGACTAGCAGCCCGACCTCTTGCCTGCAAGGTGGCCTCTGCCCCTGCGCCACGTCGGTTTGCCTCCTCCTTCAGTTCACCGTGCGCGCCGGCCTGCCGGTCTCCATGGGGACTCTCGTGCTTCCCCCCCAGGTCTTACGCCTCCTCGACGTCGTGGGTCTGCCCGAGCTGGTCATTCAGTTGGCAGCTTCGGCAATCACGGAAGCAGGCGGTGACTGGAGAAGTCAGGTGAGAGCGAAGCTGTGGTCTGGGGTGGGTGCCTCAGGGGTCCGGGTAGGGGGTGTTGTCATAACGACTGGGCGCTTTTGCCCTGTGTTTGATACTTAGGCTACTTTACGGACTTGCATATTCAAACATCATTTGGATCTGGGTCATAATAACCAAGCATACGAAGCCTTAACTCAAATTCCTGATTCCAGCAGGTAATAATAAGCTGACGTGTTTGGTTTCGTGGTTGGGGTTTTGTCAGCAGTGTTTGTTTCTGTTTGTTGGGTGGAGGTTTGTTGGCCATACCTAGTGGTTTTCTGGGGATATTCGTGTCTCTGCTCAGAGGACCACGCCTCACCAGGGGTTAAAATGGGCCTCCTGTATGCAAAGCGTGCACTTGGCTCTTGGAGCTGCTGTATGTACCAAGTCTGGTTCTTTTCAAGGTTTGGGATCTGGATTTGGGGATTTTTTTTCTTTCTGTTTAGTGGGGGTATGGTGGTTTTGTTTCATTTTGGGGGGTTTTTTTTGGCAGGGGGAGAGGGGCATAATCAAGATGTCCAGGGGCTGTTCGTGTTCTGTACTTAGGAATCACCCCTGGCAGTGCTTATAGAACCTTATGTGGTACTGGAGATCAGAGCCCGGCTTGGCAACGCCAGTATAAGGGAAGAGCCTTAATCCCCGTCTCTGAACTTCAGTGGCCTTTTTCTAATTCCTTCTCTCCCTTGGTCTAGATGTGATTTCGTTGTTTCTTTTCCTTTTTTTTGTTTTGTTTTTGGGTCACACCCAGCGATGCTCAGGGCTTACTCCTGGCTTTGCTCAGGAATTTCTCAGGCGGTGCTCGGGGACCATATGGCATGCCAGGGACTGAACTCGGGTCTGCAGCTTGCAAGGCAACGCCCTCCCGCTGCACTATGGCTCCGGCCCCTGTTTTTTATTGTTTTGTTCTGTCTCTTCTGGGGTCTCCCCAGTAGGGTTGACCACCACCAGAGCTGCTCCTGGAAGTGCTCAGGAAGCCATTTGGTGCCGGGCACAAATCCTGGGGCCTTCCGGCATGCGCTCCAGCCTCTTCAGGGCATGCCCGTAGCCCCTGCAGATCTCATCAGGGTCGCTACACCCTGCGTCATCCGTGGTGACAGTTGGCCCCGTTGCCCTTTTCCTTGCAGGCAGCTAGACTGTCTACGGCAGTTGGTGGTGGTCCTCTGTGAGCGCTTCGCAGCTGCAGGACCTTGTGGAGTTTCCCTACGTGAATCTGCACAATGAGGTAGCTTGGCTGGCCCGCTGCTGACTGGTCCCGCCGTGGTGGTCGCCCTGGTAGCTGACTTTGGTTTCCCATTGCTTTCTCTCCCGCAGGTCGTGGGATCATCGAATCCAGAGCTAGAGCTGTGGACCTCATGACTCACAGTTACTATGAGCTGCTCTACGCCTTCCACATCTACCGACACAACTACCGCAAGGGTGAGCCACCGGCAGGCAGCCCTGGGACGCGGCCCTCTCCTTAGGATGCAGTTTACATGGGGTCAGAGTTAGTAAAGGGGTCAAGGCGCTCGCCCTGTGTGCAGCTAACCCAGGTTTGAATCCCAGTTACTGCCTGTGATTCTCCAAACACCCATGGCGCAATCCCTGAGCATAAAGGCAGGAGTAAAATTTAGTATTTGGGGGATTTTTTTTTTTCTTTCTTTTTTTGTATTAAATGCTAGAATTTTTTTAAGTAAGTTTCACTTTTAACTTTTGCCTTGTTTTCAACCCTGTGAATATTCACTCAAGCATTTAGACAAATATATATGTAAGATTAATTTTACTTTATGAAAATTGCCTGTTAACCTTAAAAATAGTTAGCTTCAGGGGCCGGAGCGATAGCCAAGCAGGTAGGGCATTTGCCTTGCATGCGGCCAGCCCATGCCAGCCCAGGTTCGATCCCGGCATCCCATATGGTCCCCCTAAGCACCGTCAGGAGTTATTCCTGAGTGCAGAGCCAGGAGAAACCCCTGAGCATTGCTGGGTGTGACCCAAAAAGGAAAAAAAAAAAACAACTTAGATTCTAGAACATTTTCGATTGTGCCAGTTCTGATAAGATGACTTCTTTGTGTTTCCGTCTTCTCCTTTTGTTTGTTTTTTGGCCAAGTCAGTCAGTGCTTGGGCTTACTCCTGGCTCTGAACTCTGAAATCACCCTGGGCTCAGGGATTATATGGGATGCTAGGGATTAAATCTGGCTGCATGCAGAGCAGATGCCTTACCTGCTATACTATCTCTCTGCCCCTGACATTTCTGTCTGATTTCTGTCTGCTTTATTCAGTGGCCAGCTCCAAGGCCAGCTCCAAGGCAGTGCCGAGGAGGCTTGGGGACATTCCCAGTAAGATTTGTCCAACTAGACCAATGGTTCCCATGCTCCTGCCTGGTCAGGCCGTGCTCTACAGTCCTAGTGGTGCTGGGGGCTGCCGGGACCCTCTGCCAGTGCTCAGGAGACTGCAGCTCCTGGGAACTTCCTTTGGGCCGTGTGCATGCACCACATAGCAGCCCTTCCCTGAGCTAGCTCCCGATGAGTTCAGTGACTTTTTTTATTAGAGGGACCTTGAGTTCTTTGAGCTGGTTTGAGTTACTGTGCTGTTGCTCTGGAGGTTTCTCTCTCTTCCCCAGTACTCTTCCCTCCCCACTTCCTATCCTCTACCCCACCCCCCGTTTGAGACTAAACTTGGTAGTAGATCTTACGCCTGGGATATGAGGCCCTGGATTTGATCCCCACATGGAAAAGAATGGATAAACGTAGATATCATGCCTTTTTTGGGTAATATTCAGGGCCACACCTAGCAGTGTTCCCGTCCAGTGCTCAGAATTAAGCTTGTGTGTTTTTCCTCCACCCTAATTTCTTTCCTTTTTTTCCCAGTGGGGTGCTGGGCTCCAGCCAGGCCAGCTCCTCCCTCCATTGTGCCTTGTGACTCTCCAGTCTGTTCCCTTTTGTTCTGCAGCCTCACCGGCTGTGTGCAGCCATGACTCCTGGCAGTCCTAAAGGAGCAAAACGTTCCTTTCTGTCCTGAGGCTCTGGCCCATCCACATGACTTTTAAAATGATTGGGGGAGTGATATTATAGCGGGAGGGCATTTGCTTTGCACACAGCCAGCCTGGGTTCCATCTCCAGCATCCCATATGGTATCCGCGAGCACCACCAGGAGTAATTCCTGAACACAGCCAGGAGTAACCCTGAGCATAGCCGGATGTGACCCCAAAAAGCCCAAAAAAAAGTGATTTTAGGGCCAGAGCAGCAGTACAGCGGATAGGGTGTTGGCCTTGCATGCGGCTGACCCGGTTTGATCCCTAGCATCCCATATAGTCCCACATACTACCGCCAGGAGTAACCCCTGAGTGCAGAGCCAGGAGTGACCCAAAAAGCCAATAAATAAATAAAGCGATGTCACATTCAGGTGGGTTTAGTTTTCACCGTCACTATCCGATGAGCATGACGAGCCTCATGAGCGCCTGGTTTGTTCCCAGCGGGCACGGTGATGTTCGAGTACGGCCCTGCGGCTGGGCCGGGAGGTGCGCACGCTGCGGGGCCTGGAGAAGCAGGGCAGCTGTTACCTGGCCGCCCCTCAACTGCCTGCGGCTCATCCCGCCCGAGTACGCCTGGATCGTGCAGCCGGCAGCTGGCGCCGTGGTATGGAAATTTCCCATCCTGGGGTTTGTGATGATTTATTCCCTTTGGTTCTTTCGAATCCTCACTTCAGGGACCAGAGCGATAGCATAGCAGGGAGGCGCTTGCCTTGCACACAGCATCCGCGACGGTCCCCGAGCCCACCAGTAGTAATCCCTGAGTGCAGAGCCTGAACACCTGAGCGCTGCTGGTATGGCCCAAAGAAGGGGGAGGGGGCTGGGAGAAAACACACAACCCTCACTTTGTTTGGAATTTGTCCTGATTTCTCTCAGGGTGTGCTTTATCTGTTTTTGCAGAAATGCAGTTTCCGTGGTGAATTGGCAGTACGCAACTCCCTTTTGTTGCCGAGTTCAGGCGGGAGTGCGCGAGCAGTCGGCGTCAGATCCGACCAGCTGCAGCCTGGTTATTCCTTCCCTTTGCTGTCCGGTTAGCCTCTTGCCTAAGATACGATGGCGCGTTTCTGCCTTACAGGGCTTAACGTGACCGTCATTCACGTAGATGGCGCAGAACCTGTGTGCAGTCTCAGTTGGTGGTGGCTACTTTTATTATTATTGTCACTTCCGTTAATTCAGTTTGTAGTCTTTGTTTTCATTTGAGGACCGCGCTTCCCAGTGCTGAGGCTTTACTCCTGTTCTGTATCCTGGGGTCACTCCCAGTGGTGCCAAAGGGCCATGCAGCGCAGAGATAGGACATGGATCTCCCACATACAAAACGGGCACTCCCGCCCCTGGAACTGCCTCCTCGGCCCAAATAACTGTTTCCTTGGGGAGGGGTGCAGTTGGGGCCACACACCGTGGTTCTTAGAACTTACTCCACTCTGCCTGGTGGTGCTCAGGGTATCATGTGGTACCAGGGATCCAAACTGAGTATCCCATATGCAAGACAAATGGCTTAACCTCGCCTCCAGCTCCCAACTCTGTTCCTGACTTTGTTTTTATTGGGGGGGGGTGCTGAGGTTGGGTGTTGGGAACAGCCTGGCAATGCTCAGGGACAGTTACTGACTCTTTACTAAGGAATGACCCCTGGTAGTCTCAGGAGACTGTCTGTGGTGTCTGGGATTCCAGTGAGGGTGGGCCACATGCAAGGCAAGTGTAGCTCTTTTGAAGTAGCTCTCTGGCCCCCTAGGCCCATTTCTTTGAGAGTTACAGTACCTCTATGGCAAGAACTATGCTAGTTGAAATACTATGATTTATGTTCAAAGACTTAAGGCGTGAATGTTTAAATCAGGGTTGATTTCAACGTAAAATAATTTTTCTTGGGGCCGGAGCGATAGTCCAGCAGGAAGGCCCTTTTGACTTGCACGCAGCCAGCCTGGATCGGTCCTCGGCATCCCATATGGTCCCCAAGCTCCACCAGGAGTAATTTTCAGTGCAGAGCCAGGAGTATCCTTGAACATTGGGTGTGACCCAAAAAAGCAAAAAATAATTGAAATAATAACTTTCTTTTGGTGTATTATTTTTAGTATGACCGCCCGAGCATCCCCCAAGAGGAATCATGATGGCGAATACACAGCTGCCCCAAGTGAGTCGGGCCACACTGCATTTGAGGGTATCGTTAGTGTGTGTCAAGGTAGTTTATTTTATATCTTAAAAGTTAGGGGCCGGACGGGGTCCTGCGGCGGGTCCTTCCGGGGTGACTTTCAGCCGGCCGAGCTGGGCGACGGAGGGTCCGTGCTGGCACCATGGCCCAGTTTGTGCGCAACCTCACGGAGAAGGCCCCGGCGCTCGTCAGCGCTGCTGTGACTTACTCGAAGCCTCGATTGGCCACATTTCTACAGTATGCCAAGGTTGAGCTGGTTCCTCCAACCCCCGCTGAAATCCCAACTGCTATTCAGAGCTTGAAAAAAAAATAGTCAACAGTGCTAAGACAGGAAGCTTCAGACATCTCACAGTGAAGGAAGCTTTGCTGAATGGTTTGGTGGCCACAGAGGTGTGGATGTGGTTTTACGTCGGGGAGATCGTCGGGAAGCGTGGCCTCATTGGCTATGATGTTTGAAGACCAACCTTGAACAGTTCACTAGAGTGTTCTTGGATCATGCGTGGTCAGACTCTGGTATTTGAATAAAATGATGTGTCAAAAAAAAAAAAAAAAAAAGTTAGGGGCCGGAGGGGCTGGAGGCGATAGCATAGCAGGTAGGGCGTTTGCCTTTGCACGCAGCGGACCCAGGTTCGATCCCGGCATCCCATATGGTCCCCGAGCACTGCCAGGAGTAACTCCTGAGTGAAGAGCCAGGAGAAACCCCTGAGCATTGACGCTATGACCCAAAAAGCAAAAAAAAAAAAAAAAAAAAAAAGAAAACAAACTTAGGGACTGGAGCGATAGCCCAGTGGGTAGGGCGTTTGCCTTGCCACGCGCCGGCCTGTGCCAGCCTGGGTTCGATCCCGGCATCCCATATGGTCCCCCGGAGCACTGCCAGGAGTGATTCCTGAGTGCAGAGCCAGGAGTAACCCCTGAGCATTGCGGGTGTGACCCAAAAAGACAAAAAAAAATAAAAGTTACATGCACTCTAGTCAGTCTGATTGTAGCGTACCGTGTAGCTATTACCCAGTAGTTGTGCTGTGGCAAAAATATTACAAAGCACCTTTTCTTGTTTGCTTTTGGTTTTGTGTGTTGAGCTATACCCCTTGAGGTTGAGGGCTGCCTCCCTGTTCTGTGCTCACAGTCTGTTCTGGTAATGTTTTGGAGACATGCAGCGCCTAGGATTGAACCCAGCTGTCTGTCCAGCCCTTTACAGTCTTTCTGTCCAGCGTATGTTTTTATGTTGTAACCTGCCAAGAGTTGCCGGGTATGCCTCTAAAACTTTTCTCTGGCAGTATGAGAAATGGAGAGGCTTATAGCAGTCTTTTTGTCACTTGTACTGAATTCGCACCAAACTTACCCTGTTTGATGTCACCAGGGCCTTGTGAGACTCTTCCCCAAGGAGCCTACGGCTAGAATTGGTTTAGTCCGGCCCCTCTCTGGCGTCTCAGTTTTATATGAATGGGCTCGTCCACAGCCTTGAGTTCACGGAGTCTAGCTCCTCCTTTACCGGGGCCCTCGTGGATGAGCTCATCCGGGCTGCCACCTCACCTGCATAGAGCACCAGCTGACTGTTTTCTCGTGACTGCGTTTGATTTGATTCACCTGCATGAATGAAGCAGGAACGTTGCTGTGGGTTTCGCTTCGCTTTCATTGAGGCCCCAGTTTTCTCCCTGTCTTCAGGGCTTTGGAAATGAGATAGAACGTTCCTTCATGTTCAGTGGACACCAACATCGTGTGGGCTTAGAGAGCACCTTTGTTCTTGGGGATTGAAATTCTTCCTTGGCTTTTTAGCAAACAGGCAAGTTGAAATCCTGGAGCTGAAAGACCTGGAGAAAGAGTGCTCGCTGGCCCGGATCCGCCTCACGCTGGCCCGGCACGACCCGTCTGCCATCGCGGTTGCAGGTAGGAGCTTGGCACTGCCACTGCCAGCCAGGCGGGACTGGCCAAGAGTTTCAGAGCAGGCATTGGGTGAAGTCGCCAGCTGGTATCAGGTGTGCCCTGATGACTCAGACACATCAGCACGGCAGTGATCAGCCTCAGTGGCATATGCCCGGAGTTGCACTGAATAATCCTTTTTGTTTCCTCAGGAAGTTCGTCAGCGGAAGAGATGGTCAGTCTCTTGGTTCAGGCTGGCCTCTTTGACACTGCTCTGTCCCTCTGTCAGACGTTCAAGCTGCCCTTAACACCTGTCTTTGAGGGGCTTGCTTTCAAGTATGTATGCAGTTGTTTCTTGATAGTCTTAATTTTTTGCCAGAAATACTATAAGCCAGAGGGTATACTACCCTGTAGCCTACACGCCATTTGTGATTTAAAGAAGCCTTATTTAGTCCACACAATTGTTTTAGTGTTGGGTTTGTTTTTTTTTTTTTTGGTGGGGAGGTTTTTTTCAAGTGTTGATTTATAGCTTAAGACATCTGAGGCCTGGTTTTCTGGGCACATAAATCTAGGTTGCATTCGATAACTGGGTTAAATAGTGATGTCTGCTTTAGGGCATACCGTTGTTCAGTCCTGTTGAATCTCTCTTGACCCATAACTATTAAACCTTTTTTTTTCCCTTTTTTTGATTTTGGGGCCACAGCTGGCTGTACTCGGGCTCCCCCTCCCCCCCTAGCTCAGCAACTTCTTGCCAAGGGTCAGACGTGGGACTTCTTCACAAAAGCAGTCACTTCAGCCTCTTGAGCTATCATTTTAGATTTTAGATTTTTGGCCTACACCCAGCCCAGAAATCAGGGTTTTTCCTGGTTCTGCACTCAAGAATCACTCCAGGCTCCAGGCAGTATTCAGCCACCATGTGGAATGCCGGGATCAAACCTGGCTTAATGTAGCTCAGGCACTTTACCTGCCGGACTGTTTCTCTGCCCCCGCTTGAGCTATCTCCTTTTTTTTTTTTGGGGGTCACACCTGGCGATGCTCAGGGGTTACTCCTCGCTCTGTACTCAGGAATTACTCCTGGTGGAGCTCAGGGGACCATATGGGATGCCCAGGATCGAACCCAGGTCAGCCGCGTGCAAGCCAACGCCCTCCCGCTGTGCTATGGCCCGGCCCTGCTTGAGCTATATCTTTCAGCCCTGAAACGTGTCCTTGTGTGCTAAACATCAGTTAAGTGACTTCTGAATTGGAAGTTGCTCTTTGTTTGGGGCCACACCCACAGTGCTCAGGCTGCTCCTGATGCTGTCAGCGGTGTTTGGGGGACCATGTGGCTGGGATGGAAGCCGAACTTTCTGCACGCACAGCGCACTCGGTCTATGGAGCTGTCTCCCTCAGCACTGGCGTGTTAAGACCGTTGGTGACCTAGGGCGGAGACAGTCCAGGAGTGAGGCATGCTACTGACCCTGGTTTCGTCACCAGCACTGGGTGTGGTCTCTTGAGTGACCCCTGAATACAGACGCAGGAATAATTGCCTGTGAACACCACCAGGGAGGGACTGCCCAAAGTCCCCCTCAGAAAAGCTGTTAGTGACCTCGAGTCATGCAGTGAGGTCACTGTTGGGGAAGGGAAGAACCAGAGTCCCGGAGGTGGATTCAGCCAAGACAACACTTCGCTGTCTGGTGTTAGAGCAAACAGCGAGACTGTTGACCGTGGTGTGGCACCGTGTCTCGCAGGTGCATCAAGCTGCAGTTTGGCGGAGAGGCAGCACAAGCGGAAGCCTGGGCCTGGCTCGCGCCAACCAGCTCTCGTCCGTCATCACCACGAAGGAGTCCAGGTACTGCCCGCGCTGGCCCGCCCCGCCGAGGCTTTCCCTGTCCCCACACTTTATTTACTGTGAGCGTCCACTCGCTTCTGTCTTTCTTGGCTAAGTTTTGCCAAATTCTGTTGCAAAAACTGAGTTTATGATTGGGTAATAGCGTCAGCTAGTATCAGTGGTATTGTCCAAAAGAAGAGGGCCGGAGCGGTCACATCCTGGGTGGGGCGCTTGCCTTACACAGCTGACCTGGGTTTGATTCCGGCATCCCATATGGTTCCCCAAGCACCGCAGGAATAACTCCTGAGTGCAGAGCCTGGAGTAACCCCTGAGTATCTTTGGGTGTGACCCAAAAAGCAAAAAAAAAAAAAACTTATTTACAAAGTTTCTGGAATGTGCTGTTGTTTTACTCCCTAGTTCTTCCCAAGTTCAAAACTATGAGGTAGTCAGCCCTGTGTCCACGTAGAGCTGCTCTCCAGTCCAGCAAACTCAGCCCGCAGCCCTCCTGCCACGGCTTCTGTCGGGCCTGCTCTGAGTACGCCCCGCTGTGTTTCACCCCTGTCTGTAGAAACGTTCTTCTCTTGCTCCCTCAGACCGCTCAGAGAACCTTAGTAAATTTTCCATGCTTGGTACTTTAAAATTGTAACATCCTACCTTTTATTTTTCGGTTTTTGTTTGTTTTTGTGTTGGGGCCACACCTGTCTATGCTCAGGGCTTAGTCTGGGCTGCGCTCAGGAATCGCCAGGCAGGGCCCAGGATTGAGCCCGGTGCCCGGTGAGCAGCATGCAAGACAAGAACCTTCCCTCCTGGAGCTTCTGACAGTTTAGTAGTCTTCTGATACTAGATTTCAGTCCCTAAATTAACATCCGTGAGTCACTATTAAGATAAAAATTAAGGCAAGCAGAGAGATGGCTCAGTGGCTGAGCACGTGCTTTATATGCAGGAATTCCCAGATTCAATCCCTGGCAACACTCTCAAGCACCACCCTGAACAAACCTCTCCCCACCTCCCCACCCCCACCAAGCACAAAGCCTGGAATGACCCTAAGCACCACCCAGGGTAGCCAGGAAAACCAGAATGGAAAGAAAGGGGAGACGGGGAAGGGAGAAAGGAAAAGATAAAAAGAAAGAAAATAAGCGTGAGTCATGGGCAGGGAGACAGACAGCTCAAGGTGCTGGGTGCAGGCTCTGACCCCACTTCAGTTTCTGGGCCCACAGGGGTCCCCAGCACTGCCAGGAGTGAAGGAGTGATCTCCCAGCACTGAGCTTGGGATAGACGTCAAGCACTGCTCGCTGTGGTGCCAGAAATATATATTGGGGGTAGGGGCGGAGAGTGTGTGTGTGAGCTCGCATGCATGCGTGTGTACGCCTCTCCAACCCTTGGAAAAACCAAGCACGATGCCCCCTGCAAAAATAAGTATATAAAGTTCTGTTCTGTTATATATAAACAAAGTATTTGCAAAGCTTCAAATCATGGGTTTGGAGAAATAGTGCAGCTGGTAGGGCGCTTGCCTTGCACGTGGCCAATCTGCGTTAATCCCTCGCACCCATAGGGTCTCGAGCACCACCAGGCATGGTCCAAATGCAAAAAAGAACAGGAAAATCTCTAATCATATGGTTACTGTTAGGCCCCTACTCACATTACATCCTAGTAGATTGGATTACCATTTAGCTCTATTATTGATTGAGTTGTGAGCCAAACTTTTTTTTTTAACCTTGTAAGTGTTCGAGATATCCCATTAAGAATCTGGAACCAGGGGCTGGAGCTGTAGTACAGTGGGTAGGGTGTTTGCCTGGCAGAGCCGGCCCTGGGTTCGATCCTCAGCTTCCCATATGGTCCCCTTAGCACTGGCAGGAATAATTCCTGAGTGCAGAGCCAGGAGTTACCCCTGAGCATCACCAGGTGTGAGCCAGAAAACCAAGAAGGAAAAGAGTGGAGTAATGGTACGAAGGTAGTGCACCTGCCTTGCGTGCAGATCTGGGTTCAGTCCCCGCTTTCCATAAGGTCCCTTGAGCACCATAAAGCAGAGCCAGGAGTAACCATGAGCACCGCTTGGTGTTCCTTTGGAGACCAAAACCAAACAAAAAGAATCTGGAACTCGGGTCAGCAGAGAAGTTTGAGTAAGGTCCTAGGTTTGATTCACAAAAGAAAAACAATCTGAACTTCATAATCATTTTTGTTTTCTGAAGTGCTACAGACGAAGCATGGAGATTATTATCCACCTACCTAGAAAGGTATAAAGTCCAGAATAACTTATATCATCATTGTGTAATCAAGAAGCTCTTGACTCATGGGGTGCCTCTGCCTAATTGGCTCATAAACAGTTATAAGGTAAGTGGTGTCTTAACTTAGTATTAGATGACCTTTGGGGGAACAGAACAATCGCTGAATCACTGTCTGTCCCTGTCTTCACTGTCTTCCCGCTCATCATCGATTTGCTCAAGCGGGCTCCAGTAACATCTCCATATGTCCTATCTCATGCTAGTAGAGCCCAAGGGCATCTGCTTGCTCCAGAAACATAAAGAGCCTCAAACCATTATATTAGGTCATGGGAATGAGGTCTATAATGGTTACTGGTGTTTGGCATATCAAATACGACACGGTTAGCTTGCCAGGCTTGCCGTGCAGGTGGCATACTCTTGTAGTCACCCAGCATTTATTGATGAACTTGCTGTAATAGGCTCTTCTGCTGGGTGGAGTTCTGACGAGAGGGAAGTCGGATGTGGAAAATGGCAGCCCTCATGGAATGGGGGTCGTCTGGCTTGTTGCGAGGCTCTGCTGGGGTGGCAGGCCAGGGCTAGAACCCGCCATCCCTCCCGGGTGCCTTGTGAGCGGCTGGGCACAGGGAGAGCCGGTAGCAGCTCTACAGGACAATAAATAATAAACTTTATTAGTTTACACTCCCTCTCCTGGTTCTATCCCCAGCACCACAGTTGGGTCCCAAGCTCCACCAGGCGTGACCCCTGAGCACTGCTCGGTGTGGCCTGATAAACAGAAAGAGCGTGTCCAGCAGGCTATAAGAAACAGTTAGGGGCCGGAGTGATAGCACCACGGGGAAGGCGTTTGCCTTGCACGTGGCTGACCCAGGTTCGATCCCCAGCATCCCATATGGTCCCCCCGAGCACCGCCAGAAGTAATTCCTGAGTGAAGAGCCAGGAGTAACCCTGAGCATCACCGAGTGTAACTCAAAAAGCAAAAAAGAAAAAAGAAAGAACCGCAGTTAGGGGGCCGGAGCACTAGCCCAGCGGTTAGGGCACTTACCTTGCCCTCAGCTCTCTCCAGTTTGATCCGCAGCGCCCAGCGTGGTCTTCCGAGCCCACCAGGAATAATTCTTGAGTGTAGACTGGGGGTCAACACTGATTATCTCTGGGGGTGGCCAAATAAGTATGTTTTAGATCTTAAAACTGGAGTGGAGATGGGGGTAGATACCCAAAATTAATTGGACTCTTGACCCTCCAACCCGTATACCAAGATAAGAGAGTTACCCAAAGTGCTTGTTTATTTGTATCGATAAGTAGAAATGCCACAGTCTTCTGCACTCGGCTCAGCGTGCTTTGTAAAGCCCATGTCCAGCTAGGAAGGAAATTAGCAGGTGTCTTAGATATTTATAGTCACCAACTTTTTAAAACTTCATTAAACACCGTGATTTACAAAGTTGTTGATAATACAGTTGTTTCAGGTGTTCGCAACACCAATTACACAAGTGTGACCTTTCTTCCACCAGATCCCCCCCAACTTCTCATCCACTCCCCCAAACCACTCCCTTACCAGGCACAAAACAGTTGACTTTACATTGCTTGCCGTTTATATCTCTCAGTGGTGTTCCTAAAGTCAGTGTCTGAGGATTTACTGGGCTGTTTGTTGGTGCTATTGAGCGCTCTGTGCTGCTGTCTTAACTCACTGAGCTGAGTGGGCTTCTCCGCAACTTTCCTGTCAGATTTGCTCTGCTCTTGCTGGCCCGCCCGTGCTGTGAAATTCGGAGCTGCTGTGCGCTCCAGGAGCTTGGTGTCTCTGAAACTAGTCATGGAGCTGGGCCTTTTTATGTTAGGGGGTGTGGGGGGGCAGTGGGCCGCTGTCTCGCAGCAGGGGAACTCAGCCCATCGGGTCTGCCTGTGATGACTCAGCGCGGCATCTCTCCGAGATGAGTGATCACCGACTTTTTACAGCAAGTTGATGCTGCTGAGTTGCTCCGACTGTACCTGAACTATGACCTTTTAGAAGAGGCCGTGGATTTGGTTTCAGAATATGTGGATGCTGTATTGGGAAAAGGACATCAGTACTTCGGAATTGAGGTATGCGGGGAACAAATGGTTCTTTTCCGTTCTGTATTACCACACTAAATTCTTGTGAGTGGAGGTCACCTTTCCTCCTCATAGTCACAGAAACAGTTTTTCTATGAGGTCAGGTACTGGTATCTGGGGTCCCGTTTTCTACACTAGAAGTCCGGGGGACCCTGAGAGACCGCACAGAAGGGCAGGCTTGGTGTGTGGCTACAGCTGCTGTGACCCGGGTCAGAATCCTCAGCACCGTATTCAGTCCCTGAGTACTGAGCCCACGGGCGTTCTCCAAACTGAAAACACTTTTGTTTCGGGAGCACACCGCCAGTGCTCAGCACTTGCTTCTGTCTTAGCGCTCAGGAATCATTCCTGGAAGGACTCGGGTGCTCATAATGGGGTACCAGCGATTGAACCCAGGTTGGCCATATGCAAGGCAAGCTCCCAAACACTCCAACCCCTAAAATAATTTTTTTTTTAAAGAAACGGGCTGGATGGGCCAGAGCGATAGCCCCGCTGGTAGGGCGTTTGCCTTGCGGCCCGGTTTGATCCCCGGCATCCCATATGGTCCCCAAGCACCGCCAGGAGTAATTCCTGAGTACAGAGCCAGGAGTAACCCCTAAGCGCCGCCAGGTGTGACCCAAAAAGCAAAAAAAAAAAAAAAGAAAGAAAAGAAAAGAAAAGGAACGGGCTGGAGAGATAATGCAGTAGGTAGGTGCTTTTCTTGCCTGTGACCTGTCCAGGTTGATCCCTTCATCCCATTTGGCCCCCCCCCATGCACCAGCAGAAATCATTCTTGAATAACCTGAGCATCGCCAGGTATGGCCCCAAAACAAGACAGAAATGGAAGTACAGGGCCAGAAAGAATTCAGGAGTGAAGGCTGCCTTTGTCTTCCATGCCGCCATCCCCAGTTCAATCTCTGCCGACCTTGGTTCCACCCCCAGGACAGCATGTGCTCCCCTGAGCTCTGCCAGGTGTCCCTCCTGAGCACAGCACCGGGAATAGCTCCTGAGCACAGCCAGGTGTGGTCCAGAAACTACAAATAAATAATAAAACAAATACATTATTTTTATCGAATAAGAAATAAAAAGTAAGTTTTTCATGTGCCAAAAACTTTTTTTTGAGTATCTGCGAATGTTTTCCCATTTCTTTCTCACGGCAGCAGTCACGGGGCTGTTTTGTTTGTTTGTTGGAGTGGGGCAGGGTGACAGCACGTTATCGTGTTCAGGGCTCACTCCTCACGGTGCATACAGCACCATACTTAGGCAGAATGAGCACCTTACCTCCTATACTATCTCTCACTAAAACATTGTGCAGACCTGTGACAGCAACTGCCACAGAGATGGTACACTTACGGGACAGGAAAATGCAAAGCCAGAGAGATAGTCCAAGAGTAGGGTGGTCACCTTGCTCAGTGCTGACCTGCGTCCAGCCTTTGGCACCACTTGTGGTTCCTGATGGGACCAGCAGGGAGGGCATTTGCCTTGCACATGGCTAACCCAGTTTGATCTCCGGTGTCCCATATGGTCCTCGAGCACCGCCAGGAGTAATTCCTGAGTCCAGAGCCAGAAGTAACCCCTGAGCATTGCCAGGTGTGACCCAAAAACAAAACCAAAAAAAAAAATTGTGGTCCCAGGCACTGCCAAGTGCAGCCCTAAAACAACCTGAAAAAGAAAAAATACTAACAAAGGAACTGAAAGAAAATCTTAAAAGGATGAAAACTAATTCAAGAAGAGCTGGGATGACCCTTCAGGCTCTGCTCAGTAACGATCCTTTGCTTCCAGTTTCCGCTCTCCGCAACTGCCCCGATGGTGTGGCTGCCCTACTCCTCCATCGATCAGCTCCTGCAGGCGCTGGGGAGAACAGTGCCAACAGCCACAACCTTGCGGTAAGTGGCTCCTCTCCCAGCACCTCTGCTGTGGGCCCAGGCCTCGCTGGACACTTTCGGTGATTGTTGGTGGCTCCTCAAGAGTTACTGGGAGGCTCCCACTGTTCTCACCCTGAGCAGGGCAAAGGATCCAAGCACTTTGACAGTACTCTCGGAAAGCCCTAGGAAAAAGTGTGGACTTGAGTCACACAGGGCCAGTGGCAGGCAGTCTGTGCTGTGCTCTGCTGGCAGGGGCGGGGGTGGGATGATCTAGAAGCTGGAAGCACAGCTCAGTTGGGACCCTGCCGGGGTACAGAGCACTGCCCCTGCGGGCTCAGCGCACACACTGCCGGGCCATCGCTCAGCTTGTACATGTGATTGGAGGGTGGGTTGCAGGGAAAGATTGTTCCAGGCTGTGCTGGGAGGGGTAGGCCATGGGTGTTGGGGTTTGGACCCAGGTCTTAAACCTGGGTCTCCCACATATGAAGCGTGTTCAACTCTGTGACTGTCTCTCCAAACTCATGTTTCTATCTAGCCCAGTGATTCTTTTCTTGTTTGTTTTGGGCACCCGGCAGTGCTCTGAGCTTACTCCAGGTTCTAGTCAAGAGTTTGGAGTAACTCTTGACTATTGCCAGGTGTGACCCAAGAACCAAAATTTTTAACAGTTGAAGCCGGAGAGGTAGTGCAGTGGGTAGGGCGCTTGCCTTGCCCAGGACCAACCTGCAAGCGCAGGTCCCGATCCCCACATCCCCTGTGATCCCTCAAGCAGCACCAGGAGTAAGCCCTGAGCATCACTGACTGTGACCCCGAGCCGAGAATAGTAATAATGAGAACTCGAGAGAAAGTACAGTAAGAAAGCATTTGGTTTGCACGCGGCTGACTTGGGTTCGATCCCCAGCATCCCATATGGTCCCCCGAGCACCACCAGGAGTAATTCCTTAGTGCAGAGCCAGGATTAACCCTGAGCTTTGCTGGGTGTGACCCAAAAAGCAAAAAGAAAGAAAAAAAGAAAAGAGATACACATGGATATACTTTTTTGGTGAGTATGGAGCCGAAGCCAGCTTCACACATGTTGAGGCTTTGATAATGCGAAGAGGGCAAAAAATACTGGTCTGAGAAAGAACATTAATTAAAAAACATTCTGCTCTGGTGACGGAGAGAAAGTACAGAGGGTAGAGCATTTGCCTTGCATGTGGCTGACCCACGTTGAATCCCCGAATCCCAAATGGTCCCCAGAGCACTGCCAGGAATGATTCCTGAGTGCAGAGCTCCTGAGCATCACCAGGTGTGGCCCAAAGACAAACAAAAAGGTGATCCATAACTTCAGCCTTTTTCTGTCTTTGAGCTATTGTGATCTTTTTTCCCTTTTATTCCAGCTGTCTCAGAAAATTCTTGACAAATTAGAAGACTACCAGCAAAAAGTTGATAAAGCAACTCGAGATTTATTATATCGTCGGAACTTGTGATCCAGATGGTTGCCTGGCCTTTGTAACCATGTGGTGCCTCTTGGGGCTTGGACTTTCCCCCGTGGGAAACCTGTGCTACGGCTGATTCTCCTGCCCATAAACGACGGGGGCAGTGGGGAAGTCGGGAAGTCAGCACTGCGTGGGAGCGACGGCCACGAGGTCAGAAGTGTCCCTGGACCCGTGCTTGCCGGCAGTGCTAACACACTTTCTGGTTTCAGCGTTGGGCTCAAACAGCTGCTTTTGTATATGATTCACAAGCTTTTTAGAGTTTATATTTTTTTAAAGTTCTGAAGACATTCTTTATCTGCAAATGAAAGCTCACCTCCACCTTCCTTACTGCTTGGTCGGGGCTGGTGGCTGACCACCCAGAGTCCACGACAAGTCGTTTCATTCTGCCCTGTCACTTTTTTGTATTTCAATGGAATTATTTTGGTCCAGAACTGACATGTATTTTCTGTATTGCAAACAGAGGCGAATGATTTTGCATATTCTTTTCATTATTTATTGTGGAGTTTTTGTAAGATCTTCAACATATTCAGTCATTTGCCTAGATGAAGCCTAAAATGATGACCAGCTTGTCAAATAAATGCCTTACTTTGAATCTGATTCTGAGGCTAAAGTTGGGTAAACTCTCAGCAAAGAAAAATTGGAAATCCCTGTCTGAAAAAGTAATTTCCAGAGTTAAATTAACTTCTGCCATATCTGATAATCAAGCCGGACTTGATCGGACTGTCTAATAATGTATCGGACCAAAACAGAAACTTGACTGGTCAGATTCAAAAGCATTCATGCCAACTTATGTGGGGGGGGCGAAAAATAAAAAATCGGATTTTATTCTGTATATTAAAGTTTATCTTTTAAGGAAATGATCTGGTTGCCTCTTTCATATGTCTCTTGATCTTTCATAAGCCTTTTTTTTTTTCTTTCTGGGTCACAGCCATGCATGCTCAGGGGTTACTCCTGGCTCCACACCCAGGATTTACTGCTGGTGGTGCTCAGGGGACCGTATGGGTTGCTGAGGAATGGAACCCGGGTCGGCCGCATGCAAGGCAACCGCCCTACCCGCTGTGCTGTCGTCCTACCCGCTGTGCTGTCGCTCGGGGGGGGGGGGGGCCCTTTCATTTTATACTGCTGAGATTATATTCACTTCGTAGCTGGGGAGTGGCGCAGTGTTTGGTCATTGTGCTGTGCTGGAATCAAACCCAGGCCCTGCTTGCAGGGTTTATGTACTAGCCCCTTGATTTCTCTTCCTGCCCCATCTCTTTGTCCGTTTTCTTCTACCTTCCTCACTTTTCCAGCCAGACCAGAAGGTACCCAAATTCCTTTATTTCCCACACTTTGGATCTGAAGTTTTTATTCCCCAGTATCGGTCACCATGTTGGGGCAATGCCTGGCTCGGTGCTTGAGGTCACTCTGATAGTGACTGAGAACATACTAACATACTGGGCATCAGACTCACTCCGTATGCTCAGTCCACTGAGCTCTATCCTTAGCTCTGCGTTTCTGTTCTTTCATTTGTTTTTATTTTGCTTTGGTCACCCCTGGCAGTGTTCAGGGCTTATTCCAGGCTCTGCGTGCAAGGATCTCTCCCAGCAGAGTCGCGACCAAATGGAGTGCTGGGCATTGAACCTGGGTTGGCCGTGTGCAAGGCAAGTGCCCTACCTGCTGTGCTATACCTGGCCCCAAAGAGAGTTTCTTTTTCCTTATTTATTTTGGCTAGAGAGTACAGTGAGTAGGAGGCTTGCTTACACTCCACATCCCATAAGATCCCAGCTTCACCAGAAGTGATCCCTGAGCACAAAGTTAGGAATAAGCCTTGGGCACTGCCAAAACTCCCAAAATAACCGAGGGCAACCTTAAAAGCACTAGATCCCTTCATTTGATGTAGAAAGATGAGTGAACCTCCAGACTCAGCTTTGATACTGCAGGGTAAAAAGACACTTAGTGGGGCTACAAGTAGCACGTTTGCCTGCGCATGGCTGACGGCGGTTCCATCCCAACACCCCATCCGGTCCCCTAAACCCTACCTGGAGAGGTCCCTGAGCACCGCTGCGTGTGGCCCAAAAAGCAAGAAGGGGGGAAGAGGGACGCTTGGCAGTATAGGTCTTGAGCAATGAAAATAATTTCCGGAAGTAGGAAGGAGAGAGCTTAGGGCATACCTTGCAACCCCCCAACCTGGATTGCACCGACACAAGGTCTCCTGAGCATGGAGCTTTGCTGTGTCCTCTCCGGGCTCACAGCGCCACTAGGTGTGGGCCTGAAGACCCCATGCACCCCTGGGAAGCACTGGTGGTCCTGACTGCAGGGCCGGGGGAGCACAGGATTCTGGGATCAGCATCTTACTGCAGGCCTAGCTGGAGGAGTGAGTCAGGTTGTGCCCCCACTCCTGAGCGAGACTCACCCTCCCCTACTCCCAAAATAATTTAACGATGTTATGCAATTCATCAGTAAATGAGTGAACTGAGAGCCACCTACTATACCGAGAGTATCCACCCGCACGGGAGCCTTGGGCTACCGGGCCGTATTCAATATGCCAAGTACACTAACCATGAGGGACCTCATTCCCTGACCTGACCGAATGGTTTGAGGCTCTTTGTGTCCCTGTAGTGAGCAGATGCATGCGACAGGGACAAATGGGTTACTGGTGCCTGTTTGAGCAAACCGATGATCAACAGGAAGACAAGTGATCCAAGTGACGCAATAGCTATTCCAGCTATCCTCAAGCTCAGAATTGGAAGGGCGCCTGCCTGGCACGCGGCCAACCAGGTTCGATCCCTGGGGACACACGGGCTCCCTGGGCACTAGGAGTGATCCCCGAGTGCAGCGCCACATCCTTAAGCACCGCCAGGTGTGGCCCAAAACCCAGCAACAAAAACCCAAGTAAACAAGCCCAAACCAGAAGGGTGGGGCGACCAGTGCCCACTGGGAAGGCTTTTTTTTTTTTTTTTTTTCAATTTTTTGCTCTTTAAAGTGCCAAGAAATGGGGCCGGGCGATAGCCCAGCGGGTAGGGCGTTTGCCTTGAACGCCGCCCTGCCCATGCCGGCCTGGGTTCGATCCCCGGCATCCCATAAGGTCCCCGAGCACCGCCAGGAGTAATTCCTGAGTGCAGAGCCAGGAGAAACCCCTGAGCATTGCCGGGTGTGACCCAATCAATCAATCAATAAATCAATAAAAATAAAGTGCCAAGAAAACACTAAATGTCATTGGATACAGCCCCTAGGAGGAGCTACAAAACGGACGTTCCTCTCTTCCAACCTAACAATTCAGTCTGCTTTTCCCACCTCGCCTGTCTAATGTCCAGTGATTTCCCCCCACCAAGGTGCTAAAAAAAAAAAAGCATCTTTGCTCTTTATAAGTAAAACATTTTACAAAAGCATAAACCAGTGACTCTAATGCTCACCGCTATAAGGCAAGCGGTAGGAATACAGGGTAAAACTGAGACCCCAGAAGCTTCCTAAAAAATCACAAATAACGAGGCCGAGAACAGGCACAAAATGGAGGACGACAAGGGTAAAGAAAAAGACTCCGCGGAAAACCGTCAGGGTGGGGCAGGAAGTAAGGGCGCACTCGTCCAGACCGCAGAGCCTTCGCCCTATTGGCTTGACCGCGACTCATATTTTCCTTTCGCATTGGCTACTGGCTCCTTGAACGGATCAAAAGAACCAATCGTCTGACTTCATGGGTCGAAGCCCGCCCCGCGGGAGGAGCCAGGCGCGCCGCTCGGAGGCCCAGGGCGCTTGCGCAGGCGCGCGGCCCGCCCGTTGGAAGCGGATGCTCTCGGGGGGCGGTATCGCGATGGCTGGAGATTGATTACGCAGCGCCGTGCGCAGCGCCCGCCCCTCTGGGCTGCTCGACGCTCGTGGCTCGCGCCCAGGCTCGCGATGGGGGAAGAAGTCCGGGCGGTACCCGGCCGCAGGCCTATCTTGCAGCTCTCTCCGCCGGGGCCCCGCAGCAGCACGCCGGGCCGGGACCCGGAGCCGGATCCCGACCCCGACCCGGACTCGACGGCGGCGCCGGTCGTGCCCGCGCCCAGTCAGCCGGCCCCAGCGGCCCCGGCTGCGGCGCCCGCGACCACCTCGGCGACCACCCCGGCGCCCGCCGCCGCCGCTCCCGACGACGCGCCTGTGGAGGAAGGTGAGGGGAGGCCGCGCGGGACCCCGGCCCTGACGCGCGGCTGGGGAGCCGAGGCGGGGCTTGGCGGCCTAGGCCTGAGGGTGGGCGCCGGGACGGACGGGGGGCGCCGGGGAGGGCGGCGGGAAGCGCCGACCAGCCGCGAGCAGCCCCGCGGCGGCGCCGTCTCGGGTGCGGGGGTCGCCCCTCAACGACCCTCGGCCGGGCGGCGTTCCCGCGCCTTTCGCTCTTGCCGGCCCCTTCGTGTTCGCTCAAGTTTCAGCCCATGAGACTTTCGCGGATGAAAGGGAACGAGCCGTTTTATTTGGGGGGGGTCTTTTTTTTTAAAGAACAACCTTGTTTATGCCGAGCAAAGCGTGAGCCGCCCCCGCGCCCGGGGGCGGGGGATAAACGGGCCCCGGCGAGGGGAGCTGGTGTGTGCCGCGACCGCTGTCCCCTTCTCCCCGGAGTGGCCACCTGCGTCCACGGCACTCGGGCAGGGTCGCTGCAGGCGCTGGACGCCGCGGAAGCCGCCACCGTGTCGCAGTTGGAGGCGTTCAAGGAAGGGAAAGGAAACAAAAGCCTCAGGGGTGCCCGGGGAGCGCGGCCCGGCGGGGAGAGCACGTGTCGCGGCCTCCTGGGGACGTGGGCTCCATCCCCGGCGCTGCCAGAAAGCAAACCCCACACACGCACACACACACACACACAGAGCAGCCCAGAAAACCGACTTCGATTAGTAACTGCGGGGTTGGGCATTGCTCAGTTGCTGCAGTTGTGCCTGTTTGAAGGGCCTCGTGGCCTTGAAGACGAGGAGGGTTGTGGGGGGCTTGGCATTTTTATTTTATTCATTTATTTTTTTGCTTTTTGGGTCACGCCCGGCGATGCTCAGGGGTTACCCCTGGCTCTGCACTCAGGAATTACTCCTGGCGGTGCTCAGGGGACCCTATGGGATGCCGGGGATCGAACCCGGGTCCGCCGCGTGCGAGGCAAACGCCCTCCACGCTGTGCTATGGCCCCGTTGGCATATTTTGAATTGGGGCGGGGGTGGGGAAGGTGTTGGCAGTTCTGAATTTTTTACCTTTGGTGTGGGGGCCTCAGCCGGCGCTGCTCGGGGCTTGCTGCTGGCTCTGCCTTAACAGATAACTCCAGAGGGGCCTGGGGAGGGGGTCGAAGTCGGGTTGTCAGAGCCAGGCAAGCCCCGAACTGTGGCTCGGGCCTCTCTCCGTGTATTTGGAGGCGGGAGTGGGGGGCCGCCACGCTCTGCGGTGCTCGGGGCTTACTCCTAGTTCTGTGACCCGGGACCATGTGGGATGCCTGGAATCGAACCAGATGCAAGGGAAGCAAACATCCGAGCCGCTGTATTCGGCCCTCGGTGTGCGCTCAGAACATTACAGTAGGCAAGTGGGAGAATGCCGGGCCTGTTTGTAGCCTTCTGGCTTTCAGTGTGAAATTTTGGGGTTCACGAGGCCATATTCGAAACCTGTTTTCAGTGGTCCCGTCTGACTGTTGTATTCTTTGTTCCCCTTTTTTTTTTTTAATTCAGATGAACAGGAAGTGGTGGTGGAGGCTCCCAGAGTGGTTCAGATTCCTCCTAAACCAGTCATGACCGCCAGGCCCACCGCTGTGAAAGCAACAGGTATACTTTAAGAAACCTTTTCTAGAATCTTTTATGTGGGTGTTTAAGTTAATTCACCGTCGTGAAATGGCGATTTAAGATCTTTCTGTGACTTGGAGCTTGTCGGTATATGCATGTACTTTTGAGTGGGGTTGAACCAACCCCCACTTGGAGGCCAGTTTTTGCTTTTTGGGTCACACCCGGCAATGCTCAGGGGGTTACTCCTGGCTCTGCACTCAGGAATTACTCCTGGCGGTGCTCAGGGGACCATATGGGATGCCAGGGATCGAACCCAGGCCGGCCGCGTGCAAGGCAAACGCCCTACCCACTGGGCTATTGCTCCAGTCCATGGGGGGCCAGTTCTTAGGTGGTACTGGGAGAAGAGAAGGGCTAAAACATGGTAGATTGTGGGGTTCTAGGAGTTGGATCTTACAGGAGACATGCAGGGCAAGTCCCTTTCCCCTGAACTATCACTCCGCCTTTATGTTTAATATAAAAGATTTTTGCTTGCTTTTGGGGGTCGCATCCAGTAGTGTTTAGGGGTTACTCCTGGCTCTGCTCAGGAATTACTCCTGTCAGTATTTGGGGTCCATATGGGATTGCTGGGGATTGAACCCAGGTCGGGCGCGTGCAAAGCAAATGCCCTCCCATCTGTACTATTATTTTGGCTATAATATATGTATTATTACTTGTTACAACATAATGTAATAAGTGTATCCTCTATTATATTCTATTATGACTGTTTAGGGTTTTGTGCCACAACCAGTGGTACTGTGAGTGTCCTTCAGGTCTGCACTGTCCTAGAGATCCATCACTCCTGATATGCTGGGGAGGGTGTCTAACTCACATTGGGGGATCTAACGTGGGTAAACCCTGATACAAGGTAGTCAAGCACCTCACCCATACTAGTGTCTTTCTGCCTCTCTGACACTGCTTCGTACGTAATTTTATGGTTTTCTGCGCCTTGGTATTTTAGGGGCACCGTGTTGGGTGTGTTTGTGTGAGTGTGTTTGGTGCCACACCTGGAGACGGTCAGGCTTTCTCTCTGCTCTGTGCCCAGGGATCACTCCTGACAGGCCTGAGGACCAAATGTGGTGCCTGGGATTGAACCCAGGTTGGGTACCTGCACGGCAAGTGGCTTTACCAGCTGTGCAGTCTTTTTGGTCCCTATTTTTCCTTCTCCAATCAGACTAAGCCCAGGGTCTACACATATGTAGGTATGGAAGTATGAAGGAGTATTTACAGCAGATGTTTCATAGACCTAGGTTCAAATCAGCACTCTAGCATTTTTAAGACCTAGGTCCACGTCCACAGATCCTTGTAAAGTGGATAATACAGCCATGTTTTTCTTCACAAGTTATTTTGACCTTGTTTTGGGGCCACACCCAGCAACTCAGGCATTACTCCTGGCTCTGCACCGAGGAATTCCTCCTGGTGGTGTGTACTTGGGGAGCAAGCCCAAGTCAGGCAAGTGCCCTAATGTATTACCACTATGACCCCTGAAGTACTTCTTACACTAAATGATACCTGGAAACATAGATGCTTCTTCAGCCTCTCTTGCCCCCCCTCTTTTTCCCCCTCTTTTTGGGTCACACCTGGCAATGCTCAGGGTTAACTCCTGGCTCTTCGCTCAGGAATTACTCCTGGCGGTGCTTGGGGGACCATGTGGGAGGCCGGGATGGAACCCAGGTTGGCGCGTGCAAAGCTAATGCCCTACCCGCTGTGCTATTGCTCCGGCCCTGCCTTTTTATGAGGAGAAAAGGGCTTGTACTCAACAGTTTGGAAACACTTGGTGTGCCCAGGTGTTTTTCTTACCTCTGAACTCGAGGGTCACTCCTGGAGTGATTGGGGATCAAACGAGGGTCAGCCACTTGCAAGGCATGTCCCTTAACTTCAGCACTTTCGGGCCCTTCCCTTTACCTCTTAAAGAAGGGGGTAAAGACCAAGACTAAGAGATGCGTAGAGTCTTGGGTTGCAAGCCTAAGCACTGCTGAATGCGGTCCCCAAATCCCCCTCCAACACATGCTTCAGAGTTGATCCCCAGTACCACCTAGTCTCCCAGACACTGTCAGGAGTGACCAAAGCTTGAGCATTGTCTCCATGTGCAAGGAAAGTGCTGTACGTTTTTCCTTAAAGATTTACTGTATTTTTTTCCTATTACTAAGTTATTAAACACGCTATAATTCCTTCATCTTTTACATAAAATATTTGGCTTTCATTTCACATTAGTGGTAGTTAGGAGCTACTCCTGACTGCTCAAGGATTGCTCCTGGCAGTGCTTGCGGCGACCTTGTAGTGCTGGAACTAGGGGCCTTGAACTGGGCCCCAGTCTGCCCAAGCAGGAGCTCAACCCATTGAACTATCTCACGCATGTCTGAGGCTCTTACGAAAAACACTGGTTGAGAGAGAAGAGGGAAAGTGCCTGCCATAGAGGCCGGCTGGGGGGTGGGGGTGCACTGGGGGAGAGATGGGTCCTGGACACTATGACTGAAACCCAGTCATGAACAGCTTTGTGGTTGTGTATCGCGGTGGTATGGTAAAAGGTAAAAAAAAATGCTGTGGTTTATGTAGGTGAAATTAAGGGGAAGTACCAATAGGCTCTATTCCATTAGATTAATAGACTATGATAGTCGACAATGTTTACTTTCAAAAAAAAAGATGCTTTGTGAGTAGTCGAACATTGGAGGTTTATGAATCATCAGAAATGCACACAAGGGGCCAGATCGATAGCACAGCCGGTAGGGCATTTGCCTTGCATGCAGCTGACCTGGGTTCGATCCCGGCATCCCATATAGTCCTCCGAGCACTGCCAGGAGTCATTCCTGAGCATGGCCAGATGTGAGCCAAAAACAAAAATAATAATAATAATAATAAGGCACACAAGCAGGGCCAGAATCATAATACAGTGGGTAGGGCATTTATTTGCCTTGCACACAGCCAATTTGGTTTGATCCTTGGCATCCCATATGGTTCCCCAGGCATGGCCAGGAGTAATTCCTTAGCATTGCCAGGTGTGACCCAAAAAGCCAAAAAAAAGACACAAGCATGTGTTTTGGGGTTCTTTTATAATTTGTTTTTTGGCGCTTTTTTTGGGGGATCCTACCCAGCGAGGCAAGGGTTATTCCTGGCAGTGCTGGGGGACCCTTTGGGATGACGGGATCGAACCCATGGTGGCCGCATGTAATGCAAATGTCCCACTCGCTGTCCTATGGCACCATGGGCCACACCTTTCAGTGCTCAGGGATTACTCCAGGCTCTGCTCCAAGGACCATATGAGGTTGAACCGGATGCCCAGGGTGGAACCCTGTGGCTGTACGCAAAGGTAAGTGCCATACTTTGTATTGTCGCTCCAAACCCTCTATAACTTTTTATTTCTTGATTAATAGTTTCCGTTGACTAGGATTTTACAAAAGCAATGTTCATTCAAATTATTTCCTGAGGGAATGGTAATTATGTGAGGTTTAAAATGCTTTTTGAAACTTAGGGAAGGTTTCCTTGACTGGGGCCTTCGGGATCCTGTAGAGAGGGGTTCAGGGTCTTTCTTGGCATGCGACTGCAGCCACAAATGGGGTTCAGATTGCAACCCAGGAATCCAGATGTGACCCCTGAGTTGTGCAGGCTGTGTGGCACCACTCATTAAAGCTAAGTATACTGAGGTCTGATAATTCAGCACTTCTCACAAAAGATCCCTGAGGACGAGGGCCTGAAGAAGGGCTTGGCATCTCCAGCAACAGCATCTCTATAGAAGCCCTAGGGCATGGTCCCTTGAGGAGTTTGGTTATATTTGTAGTATTGAACAATTTTATGTCATACCGAAAAACTTGTTTCATTATTCTGTATTTATGCAAGTCTTTCCACATATGCAGTAAATTTTAAGAGGTGTAATTAGAGCTTACCTATATTTTAACTTACTCTATTTTAGTATTGCTTTTTGTCCTTTCAGCATTATTTTATGTAATCCTTTAATGGTCTGCTTAATCCTATAATTGCATCAGGTACTGTGATGTAATTTAAGAACTTGTGAGAGCATGAGTTGTTTATAGCAGTCATTTAAATAATGCTAGCTGATTTTAAGTTTTGTACTAGCGGTGGGGTACTTGTCATGCATGCCAGAAAAGTGGGCTTCATCCTGGTACCTCATGGTCCCCGGTGGGCCAGAAACCAAGGTTTCCAAAGCAGAGAAATAGAACAAGCGTATGCTTTCATTTATTTATTTTTTTTTTAATTTGGGGGGGGTCTCTTTGGGCACATACCTGACAGTGCTCAGGAATAAGCCCTGGTCAGCCTGGTGCAAGGCAAAACACCCTACCCAGTATCCTGTCACTCCAGCCCTTTAAAAAAAATCAGTGTTGGGTCCAGAGCGATAGCCCAGTGGGTAGGGCATTTGCCTTGCACGCGGCTGGCCCATGCCTGCCCGGGTTCAATATCCGGCATCCCATATGGTCCCCGAGCACCGCCAGGAGTGATTCCTGAGTGCAGAGCCAGGAGAAACCCCTGAGCATTGCGGGTGTGACCCAAAAAAAAGGGCAAAAAAAATCAGTGTTGCATGCTAAAACAATAATTTTTCCATATAGCAGCATCTGTTTTTATAGTTCTATCCATTAAAAGGCTGTTTAAGTCCTGAGCACTGCCATGTATGGCTCTAACCCCCACCCCCAAGTGGGAAGGAAATGACAGCATAACTGACTATACCTGAAGAAGACATTAATAAGTTGTTCCAAGTGGTGTTCCTGATTTGGGCTGTGTTTCCAGCCGTGCTTGTGGTACTACCCTTCGCCTGATATCAGAGCCTGTAGTGCCAGTGACTGAACTGGGCTGGTTTAGTTCAAAAGCCAGCTCCTTACCCCTATCCCTGTACTATCTTGCATGTGGAGCATGCATTTCAGCCCTCTGAAACATTTTTCTGATACCGTAACAATAGTTGTTTGTTTTTTGAGTTTTTTGTTTTGGAGGCACCCCCTTGGTTATCTGTTTGCTCCAGAAGGGCTGGGGAACCATGCACTGCCTGTGATAGAAACCAGATCTGAAGAATGGTGAGCTTAGCCTTCTGCGCTTTCTCATTGATCCTGGTTTTAGCAGTTTAATTCCGTTTTACTTTGTCGTTTGGAAGCGGGGGAAGCTCATACCTTGCGGTGCTTAGGGGCCTCTTGCCTGACTGAGGACCATAGGGTGTACCAGGGATCGCAACTCAGCTGTATGCAGGGCAAGCACCCTACCCGCTGTTTTAATTTGTTTGTTGTTGGGACACACCTGGTGGCTTACACCTAGCTCTGCACTCGGACATCTTTCCCTGTGGGGTTTGGGAGCCAGGTGTGTTGCCGAGGATTGGATCCAGTTCAGCAGCATGCCAGGCAAATGCCCTACCTCGCTGAACTATCCTACCAGCCCCTCATCCTTTTGTCACTTTTCATTGAGGGATATTAGAAAACACTTTTTGTTTTCAACTCCGCTTCTCTATTTATTTTTGGGTTACACCTGTTGACACTCAGGGGTTACTCCTGGCCCCTTGCTCAAGAATTACTCCTGGCAGTGCTTGGGGGACCATATGGAATGCCAGGGATCGAACCGGGTCGTTCGTGTGCAAGGCAAATAACCTCCCGTTGTGCTGTCACTCTATCCCCTTCTTTATTTTCTCATCCCACCGCCCTCTTCCCCACCCCACCCCCACCCCCAGGCTATCCAGCTGGGAGAGTTTCTCCTTACTGTCTTCCCTCCATAGTGGCAAACTGATAGGCTCATTTCCTTTGAATGCATAAGCCAGTAAATGATATAATCATGAGATAGTACTTTGTAAAGGTGCATTACCAAGAACAGATTCAAGTCTATTGCATACCAAGCATACAAAAAGTTGTATTTTCTTTGGTGTTCGGGGCTGCAACTGACAGTGAACTGGGAACTGTATGCAGTGCCAGGGATCAGACCAAGCTCTGCTGTGTGCCAGGCGAGCATCTTGATCCCTGTACTGTTTCCCTTTTAGCCCCTGATTGTTTCTTTTTGTTCCTAGGAGGCCTGTGTTTACTTGGTGCATATGCTGACAGTGATGATGAAGAGAGCGATGTTGCAGAAAAATCAGTTCAGCCCAAAGAGGCTAATGGAAACCAGTCAGCAGATATTGATAGCACATTGGCCAACTTCCTAGCGGTTAGTAGTACTTTTGGGATTTTAGGGGTTTGTGTACATGAAATTAATTAAAATTATATGTGATTGTCTTTTCTCCCCCCTCCCCTTTTGGGTCACACCCGGTGAGGCTCGGGTTACTCCTGGCTCTTTGCTCAGGAATTACTCCTGGCGGTGGTCAGGGGACCATATAGGATGCTGGGGATTGTGCCCACTACCAAATGACTGGTATTTTCTGTGAGATCTGTTATTAAGACTGTTCCTGTAACTGGATCTTGGTCTAAGCAGTGACTGATGGCCCTGATCTCCCTCTACCTCTTTCCACCACCCCTTAAGACTGAGAAAAAGGAGAATAGGATTTGGGGACTTACGTAATTAAAAGATGATAGTTTTGATTTGAGAAGCTGAGAATTTAGTGAAGTATTTAAAGTGTAGTATCCTCATTCTGATGTGACTTAAGATGCACTTGTTACTTTCCTTCTGAAGGAGATCGATGCTATAACAGCTCCTCAGCCTTCAGTTCCGGTAGGAGCTTCTGCCCGCCTCCAACTCCACCTCGACCGGAGCCAAAGGAATCAGCAACAACTGCCCTTTCTTCTACCACGTCCAATGGAACAGATTCAGCCCAGACAGCAGGGTGGCAGTATGATACTCAGTGCTCTTTGGCAGGAGGTAAGTGTGATCTGCTTATGTGTCGTGAGATTCCAAAGATAAATGCCTTAGTCTGAAAAAATTCTGATTTTTGGAATTTTTCTTGTTTGGTTTTTCGGATTTTTTTGTTTTTCAATTTGTCTGACAGAACGATGGACTCTTCTCCTGGCTCTCTGGCACCAAGGCCCCTCCCAGGGTGCTTGAAACCCTGTGGTGCCCAGGATCAAACAGACCTCGTGCATTCAGCGCATGCTCTTAGCCCTTACAATTCTCTGGCCTTGTGGGGTTTTGTTTTGCTTGGGTGATCATCACTGATGGTGCACAGGCGATCATTTTGGTTTTAGGGATTGAACCCAGGGAGGCTGTGTGTGTGTCTACGCGGTACCCAAAGCGTCAGATGGTGCCAGGGATTGAACCCCAAAGCCTATGTCATAATGGCACGAATTCCCTATCTTTAAACTCTCTGACACCCCACTTTCCTTTTTTAAGTTTTTTGGTGGTGTTTTTATTTGGATTTTTTTTGTTTTGTTTTTACTTTGGTGCCACACCCTGCAGTGCTTACAGGCTGTTCTGGCTGCTCAGGAGTAATCACTGGCAGAGCTCAAGGAACCAATATGTGAAATATTGGGGCTCAAATTGGGGTTGGTTGAGTGCAAGACAGGTGCCTTAACCTCTGTATATGTCCCAGACCTTGGACCCTCTTCTGGAATCCATTGAGGGTAGAGAGAGTACAGCGGGTTGGGCACTTGCCTTACAGCCAACCTAGTTTCAATCTACAACCGTGAGTTAGAAGTAAGCCCTAAACAACACGAGGTGTATCAACAGACCTCGTGCATTCAGCGTATGCTCTTAGCCCTCACAATTCTCTGGCCTTGTGGGGTTTTGTTTTGCTTGGGTGATCATTTTTGATGGTGCACAGGGGATCATTTTGGTTTTAGGGATTGAACCCAGGGAGGCTGTGTGTGTGTCTACGCCACTACCCAAAGCGTCAGATGGTGCCAGGGATTGAACCCCCAAATCCTATGTCATAATGGCATGAATTCCCTACCTTTATATTTTTTTTCTTTTTTTGGGTCACACCCGGCAATGCTCAGGGGTTTCTCCTGGCTCTGCACTCAGGAATTACTCCTGGCGGTGCTCGGGGGACCCAGGGGATGCCGGGAATCGAACCCAGGCCGGCATAGGCCGGCCGCATGCAAGGCAAACGCCCCACCCGCTGGGCTATCACTCCGGCCCGAATTCCCTATCTTTAAACTCTCTGACACCCTACTTTCCTTTTTTAAGTTTTTGGTGGAGATCAATGCGATAACAGCTCCTCAGCCTTCAGCTCCTGTAGGACAGCTCCCTGCTGTCTGGGCTGAATCTGTTCCATTGGACGTGGTAGAAGAAAGGGCAGTTGTTGCTGATTCCTTTGGCTCCGGTCGAGGTGGAGTTGGAGGCGGAGCAGAAGCTCCTACAGGAGCTGAAGGCTGAGGAACTGTTATAGCATCGATCTCCACCAAAAACTTAAAAACTTATAACAAAAACAAACCAACAGAAGAGTCTAGTTCAGAATATATTTAGGTTTTTTATTTAAGTTAATACCCAGTGGTGCATGGGCTTGTTATGACTTCAGCACTGGGGACAATGGGGTGTTAGGGGTCAAACAGGGTCTTGTGCATGCAGAGAATGTGCCCCAGCACATGGATCTGTGTTCCTACTTTAACGTTTTTACTTTTTTGGGTCACAGCCAGCAATACTCAAGGATTTCTCCTGGTGGTGCTCCTGACCATATGGGATGCCATGGGGCCATGCCCAGGTCGGCCGCGTGCAAGGCAAATTCATGTCTGCCACCCGTCCCCCATCAAGGTTTTTTTTTTTTTTTTTTTTTTTTTTTTTTTTTTTGCTCTTGGGACACCCGGCAACGCTCAGGGGTTACTCCTGGCTCTGCACTCAGGCATTACTCCTGGCGGTGGTCGGGGGGACCATATGGGATGCCGGGGACTGAACCCGGGCCGGCACGGGCCAGCTGCATGCAAGGCAAACGCCCTACCCGCTGGGCTATCGCTCCCCCACCCCCCCAGCCCCCAATCAAGGGGTTTTTTTGTTTGTTTGTTTTTAAGCTTATTTGTAAAGGAGAGTTGGATGCCAGAAGTTGCTGCCCAAGGGACAAAGGACATTTAGCAAGCATTTCTGGGGGTGGAGGGGTATCTGAGGAATCAACTGGGGATCTGCTGCAACAAACTAAATATACAGACAGGGGGATGGAGGAATTGGGTTTTTTTTTTTTTTTTTTCCCCTTTTTAATTTTCTGATATTTTGGAGGGTGAAGTTTGAGTTGAATCTGGTGGAACTTGGGACCATTTGGTACCAGGGATGAACCTAACATTAGTACTATCTCTCCAATCCATAAAATTCTGTTTTCTTTTAGTTGGAATTGAAATGGGAGATTGGCAAGAAGTCTGGGATGAGAACACAGGTTGTTACTATTATTGGAACACACAAACCAATGAAGTGACTTGGGAGTTACCCCAATATCTTGCCACTCAGGTACAGGGATTGCAGCATTACCAACCCAGGTAAAAAAATAAGATTGAAAATTACCTAGAAAAGAAATGTGAGTGTAATACTTTCTTTCTCCAAGTCTATTTCCGTGTACATAGACATTTCTTTTTTTTCTTAAAGTTCTATCACAAGTACTGAGCCCAACTTCGTGGTAAATGCGGACTCGTTTACCAAGGAAAAGAATGTTTCTGTGTCCAGTAGTAAAAGTGGACCTGTAATTATCAAGCGAGAAGTTAAAAGGTCAGTGCTATAAAGTATTGTTTTCTTTGTTTCTTTTTCTGCCTTTTTTGGGCCACATCTGGTGATACTCAAAGGTTATTCCTGGTTCTGCACTTAGTGCTTGGGGATTATATGGAATGCGGGGATCAAACCGGGCTTGGCCACATGCAAGGCAAGCGCCCTACCTACTGTACTATCACTCCGGCCCCTCTTTTCTAATAGGGCCCCTGTTCAGGACAACTCCCCACTGTTGGTTTGGGATGGGGACATGTAGTGCTGGAGCTGAACTCGGAGCAGCACACATTTGGAGGCATGTGCTTCCCCTTTGGACTTTGTCCCAACCCCCTTTACTGACATTTAGCTGCATGACATTTGTTACTCTGGTACATGTATAGAAGCTAGGAATACAGATGTGTGAAATAGAGTTAAAAAAATTGTCTCTTTGGGAGTGTTTGGGTTTGTTTTGTTTTTTTTTGGGGGAGTGGTGTGGTCAGGCTGCACCTGACAGTGCTCAGCATTTGTCCTGGCTCTGCTCTTAGGAATTATTCCTGGCCATGTTCCGGGGACCATGTGGGATGCCAGGGATCGAAGCTGGGTTGGCTGCATGCAAGGCAAACGCCACCCCTGCTGTATAGTTTGATCTGTTGTGTAGCATTTACCAGTCACTTATGCTAATGGTTCTTTGGGGGCTTCTTGGTGTGTCAGGAGGCCCCTTAGTCACTGTGAAGGACTTAGAAGCCACTGAGAAGTCAGGACTTCAGTGCCTTTTCCGCTTGAGAATACTTCTCATTTGGAATCCACTTGATGTTTCTGCAGTGCTGGGCATTGACTCCAGGGTCGCAGCCCTTCCCAAACATGGTGCCTCTTCCATTGGCAACAGGTGCTTTTTGTTTTCACTTGTCTGGGTTTTTTGGCCCACAGCCAGCCATGCTCATGAGCAGTTCAGAGCTCAGTGCTCAGGGGATGCTGTTGGCTTGCTTGACAGGGACCAGGAGTACTGGGAATTGAATCTAAGTCTACAGCATACAAAGCATGGCCTCCGGCCTTAAGGGCTCTCTGCTCGGCTCAGTGCAGCCCCATTCCCACCCCCCCCCCCCCACACTCTGTTTTGAGGCCACATTGGGATCTGCCTCCTGCTGGGCAAGCCCTTCATCCCCTGTACTATCTCTAGATCCCAGGTTGGTTTCTTTTTTTTTTTTCTTTCACTTTTTGGGTCACACCCAGCTTTGTTCAGGGGTTACTCCTGGCTCTGCACTCAGGAATGAACTCCTGGCGGTGCTCGGGGACCATATGGGATGCCGGGATCGAACCCAGGCTGGCACAGGCCGCATGCAAGGCAAACGCCCTACCTGCTGGGCTATCGCTCCGGCCCCGGGTTGGTTTCTTTTTAACAGAAAAAAATGAGTCTTGTTTGAGGCCATACCCAGTGGTACTCTTACTTACACTTGGTAGACTCAAGGAACCACATGAATGAACTGTCAGTCGTGTGCACACCACTCTGAGATCTGAGATTATTTTTTCCTTTAGGAAGTCAATGAAGGAATTCAGGCTCTCTCAAACAGTGAGGAGGAGAAGAAAGGGGTAGCAGCATCACTCCTCGCACCTTTATTGCCTGAGGGAGTAAAAGAGGAAGAAGAGAGATGGAGGAGAAAAGTCATCTGCAAAGAAGAACCCGTTTCGAGCAAAAGAGTCGAGTGCAGCAGTGGAACCAGCAGCCGCAGGTGGTGAAGCCACAGGAAGCTGTGTCGGACACCATGGAAGATGCTGCTCAGGAGGATCTTTGTAGTGTTGTGCAGTCTGGGGAAAGCGAAGAGGAAGAGGAGCAAGATACCTTGGAACTGGAGCTGGTTTTGGAAAGGAAAAAAGTAAGTTTTTGAGATTTGGGGTTAAAGAAAATTTTCTCATCCCTGTATCAAGATAGTTTACACTTATTCATAAAAACTGTAGAGTTGATCATTATTTTGTTTTTTCTTAGATACTTGACAGCCAGTAAGAATGGACTTTGTTCTTTCTTTTTTGGTTTTGGGCCACACCTTGTGGTACTCAGGAATCAGTGCTGGCAGAGCCCTGGGAACCGTATTTGGTCTGGGAATTGAATCCTGATCGGGCGTCATGGAATGCCAGCGGTTTCACTTGCTGAACCGGATCACTCTCTGATCTTTTAATTTTGTAGGCAGAATTGCGAGCTTTGGAAGAAGGAGATGGTAGTGTGTCAGGGTCAAGTCCGTGTTCCGATGTCAGCCAGCCAGCCTCTCAAGATGGGATGCGTAGACTTATGTCTAAAAGAGGGAAGTGGAAGATGTTTGTTCGAGCTGCCAGTCCAGAATCCACCAGTCGGAGTTCTAGCAAAACTGGACGAGACCCCAGAAAATGGAGAAACTGGTAATTGGATGCTTTACATAAGAGAGTTAAAAGATGTGGAAGGAAAAAAATTTTTTAAGTCACTTATTTGTGTGTGTGACTGGGGTGGGTGGAATTGGGTTCACTTACACCAGGAACTACTACTGGCTCTGGGTTCCGGATCACTCCTGGCGTGCTCATGGACCAAATGTGGTTATTTGGGACTTAACTGAGTCTATTTTTCGTTTTGTTTTGTTTTGGGGAGTGAGGGTCACACCCTGGTGATGCTCAGGGGTTACTCCTGGATCTGCGTTCATCCTGGAAGTGCTCTAGGAACCACATGGGATGCTGGAGATCGACCCGGGGGCCGTGTGCGAGGCAAACATCCTACCTTTAGGTTGAGGGCTCTGGCCCTAAACTGAGGTTTGAACCAGTAGTGTCTGTGTTCAGTCAAGTACCTTAACCCCCTGCACTATCTCTAGCCCCCACATTTACCTTGGGTCACACCAGGCAATGCTCAGGGGTTGCTCCTGGCTCTGCACTCAGGAATTACTCCTGGCAGTGCATGGGGGACCGTATATGCTGCCAGAGATTGAATCGGGTGGGCCACGTGCAAGCAAACCCCCTTCCTGCTGTGCTATCGCTCCCGCCCTATATTTACCTATTAGAGAATACTGCAAGCTGATACTTTTCCTTTTCTTGCTCTATCTCTAGTGGGAAGGAAGGTGAAGAGACTGAACCCATTGGGTTTCTACAAGTTCATTATGGATTAATAATTATTTCCCACAGTAGAGTGGAAAACCAGATGACTCTTTTCCTTTTTATTAATTCTTGTAATCACTTGCAATTTTGATTATTCAAAGACAAGTTGTAGAGCTGTACTTCACCTCTCCCTCTCCTGTAGGACTGCATGTATAGTCTGAGCTCCCAGGTATTTGCCAGGAATTTCAAGACAAAACAAAAGGTTATAAAGCTTAGGTTTTTTTTTTTTTTTTTTTTTTTTTTTTTTTTTTTTTTTGCTTTTTGGGTCACACCCGGCGACGCTCAGGGGTTATTCCTGGCTCTCCACTCAGGAATTACTCCTGGCGGTGCTCGGGGGACCATATGGGATGCCGAGGATCGAACCCGAGCTGGCACAGGCCGGCTGCGTGCAAGGCAAACGCCCTACCCACTGGGCTATCGCTCCGCCCTAAAGCTTAGGTTTTTACTTTTGTTGACAGAATAGATCATTGGGTTTCTTTTTTGCTTTTTTTGAGTCAACATCTGTTGATGCTGAGGGGTTACTTCTGCCAGTGCTCAGGGACCACAGCAGGTAGGGCAAGGCAAACGCCCCTACCTGCTGTGCTATCGCTTCGCCCCAATCGTTGGGTTTCTTGAATTAGAAAACACAGGGGCCAGCCAGAGCAAATAGTGCTGTGAGAGGGCACTTACCTTGCAATGGCCAGCACCTGCTCCCCATATGGTCTCCTGAGTCCTTCCAGGATTAAGTCCTGAGCACTGCTCCAGTGACACAAAACAAAAATAAATTTTTTTTGTTCATTTATTGAAACACTGGGGAAGAATTTAGCTCTACTACAGGAATAAGAAAATCCTGTGGTGCTAAGTGCCACACTGCTGTGCTCATTGCTCACTCCTGGCTCAGCACTCAGGGATTACTCCTGGTGGGTTTGGAGCAACCTTCTGTGGTGCCAGGGATTGAACCCAGGTTAGTCTTGAGAGCAATTGCCCTAAACTCTAAAGGTCCAGATTTGATCCTTGGCACCACAGTCACCTAAATTCTGCTGGGTGGGAAAAAAGACCAAAAAAGTATACGGGCACCATCAGTATTGGTCCTTTTGATTTAATTTTGTGTTTTCTTTTTGCAGTAATTGGTGCTGAGAATTCAGAAAAAATAGATGAGAATTCAGACAAAGAGCTTGAAGTAGAAGAATCTCCAGAGAAGTTAAAAGTACAAGCAGCACCTAAAATAGAAGAGGAACAGGATTTAAAAGTATGTTTTTTTCTTTTTGGGTCACACCCGGCAATGCTCAGGGGTTACTCCTGGCTCTGCACTCAGGAATTACTCCTGGCGGTGCTCAGTGGACCATATGGGATGTTGGGGATCGAACCTGGGTTGGCCGCGTACAAGGCAGACGCTCTACACTCTGCGCTATTGCTTCAGCCCCTAAATGCAACATTTGACAGATCTTTTAATAATTGGCTAACCGTTAATGACTCTGATAAACACTATAAGTACCAGTTAAAGTAACCTTTATTATCTCTAAAAACAAATTATTTAGCTAAAATAAGTAATTCTAAACTGACTTGATACGTAGAAATGAAAAATAAATTGTAGGCAAGTATATGTATAACTTAAGCTCCCATTGGAAAACAGTAACTTGCTAAATTTAGGTTTCTGAAATTCTAAAGCACCTCGGAGCCTAAAAGTTAAAATTGAATTCCTGTGTGAGCTGCTTGACCTACACAAAGGCAAATTTGTTTTAGATTTGAATTTGGAAAATACACTGTGTTACTTATTTTAGATTTTATTAGATTTTGTGGGAAATATACTAAATGTGTTAGTTTTAGCTGCTTTCTGGATCATACCCAACTCTACTCAGAAATTACTCTGGCAATGCTTAGGGGACCATATGAAATGCCAGGGATCAAACCCAGGTGAGCTGCATGTAAGGCAGATGCCCCACCCGCTGTACTGTTGCTCCAGCCCCAAGTGTGGTGGGGTTGTTTTGTTGTTGTTTGTTGGTTTGTTTTTTTGCTTTTTGGGGTCCCACCCGGTGACTCTCAGTGATTGCTCTACACTCAGGAATTACTCCTGACGGTGCTTGGGAGAGACTATGGGATGCCAGGGATATCAACATCCTCTCCACATTTGATAGTGGTTTTTTTTTTTTTTTTTTTTTTTTTTTTTTTTTTTTTTTTGCTTTTTGGGTCACACCCGGCGATGCTGCTCAGGAATTACTCCTGGCGGTGCTCGGGGGACCATATGGGATGCCGGGGATTGAACCCAGGCCGGCATAGGCTGGCCACGTGCAAGGCAAACGCCCTACCCGCTAGGCTATCGCCCGCCCGAGAGTGGTTTTTTTTTTTTTTTTTTTTTTTTTTTTTTTTTTGTCACACTCGGGCAATACTCAGGGGTTACTCCTGGCTTTTTGCTCAGGGATTACTCCTGACGGCGCTCAGGGAACCATATGGGATGCTAGGAATCGACCCTGGTTGACTGCATGCAAGGCAAATGCCCTACCTGCTGTGCTATCGCTCTGGCCCTGGCTCCTAGTGTGTTACTTTCAAAAAGTGGTATCACTTGTATCACTTGTCTTCCCCGTTGTTCATCGATTTGCTTGAGCAGGAACCAGTGACATCTCCATATGTCCTGTCTCATGCTAGTAGAGCCCAAGGGCAACTGCTCGCTCCAGGAACATGAAGAGCCTCAAACATCAGGTCATGGGAATGAGGTCTATAATTGTTACTGGTATTTGGCATATCAAATACGACACAGGTAGCTTGCCAGACTCTGCAACTTTCCTTTTACAGTGCTCTATATCAGATACGTCAATTTTTTTTTTTGCACATACACCACCTTTTAAAAGTTAAAAGTTCCAACTTTCAACTTTTAAAAGGTGGTATGTGAAAAAATAATTGACGTATCTGATATAGAGCACTGTAAAAGGAAAGTGGTTAATTTTACTTTAGCCTACAGTCTGACTAATATCAGCACTAAATTGACAAATAATTTGGACAAATATTAGTATACAACTTTTCTTCTGTCTAGATGAGCAGTTTGAAAAAGGCTGTTTATAAGCAAGCCCAATTTTATAGTATCGTGTTGAAAGATTTCACAAATGCAGAAAATATTGGGTATTTTATTAATTTTCCTTCATCTTCCACATATTTCAGTTTCAGATTGGAGAACTCGCAAATACCCTGACAAGTAAATTTGAATTCCTAGGAATTAATAGACAGTCCATCTCCAACTTTCATGTGCTCCTCTTACAGACTGAGGTAATTCAGCTGTTACTTAGTATAAACATGTGTTTCGTTGTTACTTTGTGGGTTCCACTTTGTTTATATGACCATGAGAAGCTAATGATAGAAGCCCAAGTTCAGTCCCTGGCTGCATGTCATCTGCTGAACAAAGAGCCAGCAGTAGCCCCCTGAGCGCTGCCACACATGACACAACCTTTATCTTACTTAATCTTCCACCACCCCTCCCCCCCAAATTAAAAATTCCCTGAGGCACTGGTGGAGGGATGGGTGCTGGAATACTGTATTACCAAGAACCAATTGTGAACACCTTTGTAATTGTATGTCTCACGGTGGTATAATAAAAATTTTTTTTTTTTTTTTTACACCGGCGGCCACCCGCCGCACCAGGAATCCCGGCGGCCAGACATGGGAGCGACGAACCCGCCGCCGGGCCGGCCGCGCAGGCAACGCCCCCCCCGGCTACGCCCGGCCCCATAAAAATTTTTTTTAAATTCCCTGAATGCTTTACCAATAGCAGTGGAAAGTAGGATTTATAACAATCTGTAAATGATAAAGGACTGAACCTTCTTTTTTGTGGGGGCCACACCCACTTTATTTTTTGCTTTTTTGGATCATACCCAGCGATGCTCAGGGGCTACTCCCTGTCTCTGCTCTCAGGAATTAACTCCTGGCAGTGTGCAGGGGACCGTATGGGATGCCGGGGATGTAACTTCGGGCCAGCCACATGCTAGGCAAACCCTACCCGCTGTGCTATCGCCCGGCCCCTAATGCCATTCATTTTCACAGATATTGGAGTTGGTGGGGTAAAAATAAACTGAGATCTGTTTTTTCCAGAGCTTTTTAATTTTTCGTCTTAGGGATGCACCCAGCTGTATTCAGAGCTTATTCTTGGCTCTGTTCTCAGATACCACTTTTTTCCCCTTTTTGGGGGAGGGGCACACCGGCGGCACTCCAGTTACTCCTGACTTTTCCGCCAGGAATTACTCCTGGCAGTGATCAGGGGACCAATTGGAATGCTGGAGATCAAACCCTGGTCGGCGTTTGCCTTGCGTCTGCAAGGCAAGGCAAACGCCCTACCTGCTGTGCTATCGCTCCTACCCCCTCAGGGATCACTCTTGGCAAAGCTTGAGCAACCACCTGGAGTGTCAGGTTGAACCTTTGTTGGCCGCATCCAAAGCAAGTGCCCTACATTCTCTCTCTCTGTCCCACCCCTGCCCCTTTTCTTTGCTTTTTCAACTTTCTTGACGATACCTGATAGTGCTCAGGGTCACTCCTGGTAGTGCTTTGGGACCCTCTGGCTAAAGTCCTTAAATCGAGGACTCCAGCATGCAAAGCAGGCACAGTAGTCCTTTTGAACAATCTTCTTGGCTCTTTTTCCTCTTTATTTGCATCTTTGGCAATATTTTGATGAATCAGGCAGTTTATGGCATTTAATTTTTCTTTTTTGTTGTTGGTTGGTTGGTTTGGTTTGGTTTGGTTTGGTTTGTGGGGGCCATACACCACCTGCATTTTATTCCTGCTCTGTTCAAGTCTTTTGCTTTTTTTGGGTCACATCCGGCGATGCTCAGGGGTTTCTCCTGACTCTGCACTCAGGAATTACTCCTGGCTGTGCTCGGGCACCATATGGGATGCCGGGAATCGAACCCGGGCCGGCATGCCTGGCAGCGTGCAAGGCAAATGCCCTACCCACTGGACTATTGCTCCAGCCCTATTAAAGTCATTTCTATAGGGCTCAGAGAACAACATGTGGATCGAGTGCAGATCAGCTAAGATGAGGGTTTTATCAGCTAATTATCTCTCCTGCCCTTGATGACATTTTTAAACTGTGCCTCTGTTATTTCTAGACTCGGATTGCAGATTGGCGGGAAGGGGCTCTTAATGGAAACTACCTTAAGCGAAAGCTACAGGATGCAGCAGAACAACTAAAACAGTATGAAATAAACGCCACTCCTAAAGGCTGGTCCTGCCACTGGGACAGGTACGCACTCTTCTCCCCTTTTCACCTTTCACCTTTGACATCTCAGACATGATTTGTGATCATCACCACCTGCCGACTTGACAGCCTGTCTGGAGACTGAGAGCCGCTGCAGTTAGCGGTGCAGGGCAGGCAAAGCACCGCAAGCACTTACAGAGTTGGCCAGCCACACGGAGGAGAAAAGCAGTGTTCAAAGTGTTCCTTGTAACGGATTTTTTCCCAAGATTGGACAAAGCTGGTTTTTACTCTCCAGAGTGTTGCACGGAGTAGGGCGGGCTTAGGGGTTAAGCGCATGCGAGAGCTCTGTGCGCTTTACAGGACCCTCTGGAAGCAACTACTCCTGATTAACCCTCGGCGAAGTTAAGGAAAGCTTCGTGGCTGAAGATGTGAATGAAGAACAAGATTACTATCTTCTGCCAGCAGGTCAGATGAAAACATTTCTTTTTATATTTGGCTTTTCTTGATTTTTTTTTTCGTTATTTGAAATCTTTGCTCTTTTATTTTTCAGCTCCCAGATCCTCTCCCTCTCTTTAACTTTCACTGTTTGGTACCAAGAGTATGAAATGTGAATTCCACGGTCCAAGAGGGGAAGAGTCACCTATTGCAAACTTCGTTGTTGTCTTTGGAAGGGAAATTAGTGTTCTAGGAGATTGAGACCCTTCATTAATAAACTTGAAAACCCTGTTAAGCATTGGCAAACAAAACAAACCAAAAAAGAAATAAAATGATGTGCGAGGTGTTTTCTAAGTCATCTGTTGAAGCGAGAGGGCACAGGGCTGTATTCACAGAGCTGCTGGCAGTGCAAACAGCTTTGAATTATCCTTGGTTCTCCATCGTCGATTGTCAAAGCTCTTTGTTGCCTTTGTGAATAGCAGTCCATTAAGAAGAGGTTCGTCCCTGTGAGAGCAGGCGCTGTCCTGGGACAGGACCAAATGGAAGTGTCTCTGTACGAGAATGGATCTTAAAACTTGCGTTTTCTTTCTTGTGATTTAGGGATCATAGACGATATTTCTATGTAAACGAACAGTCGGGCGAATCTCAGTGGGAGTTTCCAGATGGTGAGGAGGAGGATGAAAGCCAAGCACAAGAACATAGAGACGAGACTCTTCCTAAGCAGACATTGAAAGAAAAAACTGGAACTGACTCAAATTCTACAGACGCCTCCGAGAATGCCCCCAGGTGGGATACTTACCCTGCACCAATTCCAAGGAAAGTGTTCTAGAGGAAAATGACTTGTCTTGTTATAACAGAAGACATTGTATAGTCATACGCTTTACACGAAACAATAGTGGTTACACCTAAGAAATAGAATGCAGTACTTATGCTGAAGAAAACTTAGAGTTACTGTTGGTAATCAGCATCCCATTGATAACTGACTGCTTAAAATATGGTGAAAGTATATACGTGTGTGTTTCATGTGTATTGCATGCACATATGAAAGAAGGGCCTTCCAAGTCATGCCAGTGGGGCCCGGGGCAATTCCTACTGACATCTGGGCTGCCTGGGTTGGTGCTTAAAGAGCCTGTTGAAGAGGGAGCAGGATTGGGAGAGCTGCAGTGCTGTGATCCTCGGGAAGTGTGTGATGCCAGGAATGGAACTAGGGTTGGCCGCATGCACCTTAACCCCTGTAATGTCTCTGGTCCCAAAAGGGTATTTCATTTGAAGATTGTCCTATAACCTTAAACTGGATTTTCTGTATCAAGAACAGTAACCCGAGCTAAAGAACTAGATGTTAATAATCAGTCTGGAGTGACAAGTGGTTTGCTGTATTTCATTTTTCAAATCCACTAGTCTTAACATTTTAAAAATTATTGTTGTGGGCCTGGAGCGATAGCCCAGCGGGTAGGGCGTTTGCCTTGCACGCGGCCGGCCTATGCCGGCCTGGTTTCGATCCCCACCATCCCATATGGTCCCCAGGCACCACCAGGAGTAATTCCTGAGTGCAGAGCCAGGAGAAACCCCTGAGCTTTGCCGGGTGTGACCCACAAACCAAAAAAAATAAAAATAAAAATTATTGTTGCTACAACTCAGTGATCAAAGAGAATGTTCTGAAACTACAGTTTCAGAGAAGCAAAATAATAGTTGAAATAACCAGTGATATTATAAAAACTATCACAATAGCTCATCTTATGGTATTCTTGGAAGTCTTTATATACTTTTTTTTAAAATTTCCATAAGCCTTCAGTTAGTCTTAGAGTATTTATTAAATCTCTTCTGAAGAGCCCGGTGTATCCACATTATGGAATAAGACACTTCACCCCATGAAGTTCATATTTCTTAGATGACAAGAATAAATGGATAATGAAGTGTGATCAAGATAAGTTTCTATCAGAAAACTGGCACTTTTAGGGCTGGGGGAGTTAAGGTGCTTGCCTAACAAGTGATTCATCCTGGTTTGAATCCTTAACAATGCATATACATACCCAGAGAACTGTCAGAGTTTAAACTTCGTTAAAATGACGTTTAAAAACAAGTCTTTAAGGAGATTACATTCGTTTAACATAGAAAAAGAATTCAAATTTCAGAAAAACCTGAAAAGCCCTTTGCTTTTCAAAATGATATGAGTAAATTCCGCTAGTTCCCAGTGTCATTAGAAAAGTGCTGATAATGTATCAAGTGAAATTGGTCTTGACTTCTTAAACTTAGGAACCTTATGAGAACATAAATAGTCCACATACAGTCACAGTAACAATTTTATAATGTACCACAAAGGTGGTTTTATTCTACTTTATATTTTAGGAATATGATTTCTCAAGTTATTGGTGCTCACTTAATGAGATTTTCTTTTAATTGCTTTCCTTGTTCTTTGGGTAACTGATGAATGTCTAATAAGTTGGTTTTGTTGTTTGTTTGCTTTTTAGTAGTTAGTGAACTGAAGAGGCTTGATGGTGGTTCTGGGTAGGTGATTCCTCTCCTGACCACTGTCTAATGTCCCTTTCTTGTGTGTTCCAAAGCTGAGTATTACAGTTTTCAGGTGTTCAGCATTCTGTGAACAACTTGGAATTAAGTGTTACTATTTTTTCCTTTGGGGGTGTGTGCTCTTGGTTCTGTGCTCATGGATTACCATTGGTAATCCTAGGGAACCATATGTGGTACCAGGGATTGAACTCTAATTGCCCTTGTGCCAGGTTAGCACCTTGCCCATTGTACTATATCTAAGGCCTCTAATTTCTCCCATTTTGGGTCACACTTGGAGGTGCTCAAGGCTCATTCCTGGCAAATTCAAAGGACTGGAGTCCTGGAGGTTGAGCGTGGGTCAGCCACAAGCAAGGCAAATGCCCCACCTGCTGTACTATTGCTCTGGCCCCTATATTCTCCCCTTTTTGATGGCACCTACAGCACATACTGTCCAATCAGTGGAAGGCCTTAAGGTTTGGCTCTTCACTCAGGAATTGAACCGGGTCAGCCGTGTGCAAGGCAAACGCCATAACCACTGTGCTATCACTCTGGCCCCCTACACTTCAGCTCTTTTAACACATCGTTCCATCTCTTTAAGAAGTTCTGGGTTTTGGGGGGGTGGGGGAGGGCATACATCTGGCAGTGCTCAGCATTTATCCTTACTCCAAGTTCAGGGATCTGTTCCTGGCAGGGCTCGGGGACCAAACAGGGTGCTAGGAATTGAAAACCAGGTTGGGTGCACACACGGCAAGTGCTGTACCCATTGTACTATCACTGTGGCCGCTAAGCATTAGTCTTACCTCAAAAGTAGACCATCTTTGGCGGCAGGAAGCCACCAGCCACAAACCCCTAGGTTTGGGGGCCAGCCAGACCTGAGTCTTGATACATAAACAAGTATTCTACACCTGTCTGATCCCTGAGCCAAATAGGCATATATTCTTGATGTTTATTGAGAATCCACAAAAACTATAGGTTAAAACAATGATTGAAAGAAATGATTGAAAGAAAATTTAGATCTCACAATAAGGTATTTAAGAGTTAAAAGTGGGGCGGAGCGATAGCCCAGCGGGTAGGGCGTTGTTTGCCTTGCCGCGGCCCATGCCGGCCCGGGTTCAATCCCGGCATCCCATATGGTCCCCCAAGCACCGCCAGGAGTAATTCCTGAGTGCAGAGCCAGGAGTAACCCCTGAGCATTGCCGGGTGACCCAAAAAGCAAAAAAAAAAAAAAAAATAAAAGTAATGCTGATGTTGTTTGGCTTAAACCCTTGCAAGATGAAAGTACACCATGTGGTCTCTTGAGTGTAGTTAGGGCTAGAGCATGTGCCCAGTGTACATGAGGCCTCAAATTTGATTCTGGCATCTCCTGGTCCCCTGAGTACTCTTGGTTTGGTCCATGTTCCCCTCCCCACCCCCCACCCCCAGCACTGCTGACCCTAGCTAGTAGTACTACATCTCCAGGTGCAGAGCATTCATTATCGTGCTTACAAGCCTGGCCCAGTATGTCTGGCCACAGCCCCTAGACTTAATGATGAGTATCGCTGGGAAAATATCCCACCCAGTAAGTGTTTCTTTCTGTGTTGAGCAATTTGGATGCATCATTTTTCCCTTTCAAGAGTTTGATTTATTTGGCTTTCCCAGTGGTTGTGGAGTCAACAGGGTGACAACTGGGAGTGCTGAGGATCAGTCCTGGGATCTGGCTCATGCTAAGTGTGAACTCCAGCTTCTGAGCTACTCCCTTGACCTTAAATCCTTACTTTTTTGGATTTGGGGGTCACTTTCCATTGGTGTTCAGGGGTTACTTCCAACTCAGTTATCCGAGGTCACTGTTACTTGAGGACCATGTGCTTTGGGGGATATAGCCTGTGTTCCCATAGGCAGAGCATGCACACAGCCTAAAATTCATCACTTTTTTAAAACTCAAAAATTTTTTGAGGGGCCGGAGGTAGGGCGTTTGCCTTGCACATGGCCTGCCCATACCGGCCCGGGTTGGATCTCCGGCATCCCATATGGCCCCCGAGCACCGCCAGGAGTAATTCCTGAATGCAGAGCCAGGAGAAACCCCTGAGCATTGCCGGGTGTGACCCCCAAAAAGCCCCCCAAAAAAATTTTTTTTTTGAATCGGTTACATTCAGCAATGTTCAGGGTCTCTTCCTGGCTTTGTGCTCCAGAGTGATCCCTGGCAGTGCTCAGGAGCTATATGTAGTGCTTGGGACTGAACCTGGGTTGTTGGAATTCCAAGGCAAGCATCTTAAGTTCATATGGTAGATAACATCTTTTGGTGGTGTGGAAGAACCATACCTGCTAGTTACCAGGGCTTAACTCCTGGCTCTGCATTCAGGAAGTACACCTGGCTTGGTCCAGGTAACCAGATGTGGTGTTGGATAGATCCCAGGCCAGCCACACATAAGGCAAGTGTATTACTGCTCATCCCCCTCCCCCCCCCACCCCCAAAAAAAGAGCTCCATCTTCTAAAGAAGAGGCAAGTAAGTTCCTAAGATTTACTAACTTTTTGTTTTGGGGGAGACCATGTGGGGAACCAGGTATATAACTTCGGGTTGACTGCATACAAGTTAAACGCCTTACACACTGTCTTGTTGCTTTGACCCACCTTTATTTTTTCTTTTTTCTTTTTGGGTTACACACCCAGCGATGCTCAGGGGTTACTCCTGGCTCTGCACTCAGGAATTACTCCTGGCGGTGCTCATATGGGATGCCGGGGATCGAACCCAGGCCAGCAGAGGCCAGCCGCGTGCAAGGCAAATGCCCTACCCACTGGGCTATCGCTCCAGCCCCTGACCCACTATTTTTTATAGCATTTTTTTAAATTGCTTAATTAGCCTCAACTACTCAAGATTAAAAATTTAAAAATTCGGGGCCGGAGCTATAGCCCAGCCAGTAGGGCGTTTTGTTTTGCACTCGGCCGGCCCATGCCGGCCCGTGTTCGATCCCCAGCATCCCATATGGTCCCCCGAGCACCGCCAGGAGTGGTTCCTGAGTGCAGAGCCAGGAGAAACCCCTGAGCATTGCAGGGTGTGACTACCAAAAAGCTTAAAAAAAAATTTTTTTTTAAATTCTGTTGTGGGGTAATAAGAAAATAAGTGAATTCTTCTTGTAGAGAAAAAAAAAAGAAATCTGTTCTTGAATTTAAATTTTAAAAAATTGTTTTTGGAGGGTGGGGGTTGGGCCACACCTGGTGATAATACTCTGGGGTAATTCCTGACTGCTGCAATCCCAGCATGGCCACATGCAAAGCAAGTGCCCTACTTGCTGTACTCTCTCTCCATCCCCTAAATCTAAAATTTCTTAAAATTCCATAGTAGTGTGTCTTTGAGCACATAATAGAAGCTATGTATGTGATTGAGATCTCTCTAGACTTGAAGAATTGCATGTTCTGCTAACTGGTAGATAAATGTATGCCAATTGGGTCAAATTTAGAAATGAGGGGGTCGTTTTAAAACAATAGCCATGTGTATTGAGCTAGGATTTCTTGAAATTCTTTGCTATAAGAGATAGTTTTGCATTTTAGAAGCGGAATTAGGGATTTTTTTAATAGCTTGGGATTTTATCCCTGCTTATCTGCTGCTAAATTCTTCAAGACTTACCTTATTTATACAAAGTATACTCATGCTGATTGACTTGACTAGAGATCATAAAATTAGATTATTTATCTTGAACCTATTTCCTTGAGTTCCTCTACATAGCAGCATGTGTTGATCCTTAAGATGAGTATTGCATTAGGCTTCTAGATGAACACTTCACCAATGTATATAACATTTACCTTCTGTACATTGTGATGTTTACCTTCAGTTTTATGTGATGTTGATTTTCTACTACATGTGCAGCATAGACTGCTTCACCATGCTCAGACTCTTAAAGTAGTACATAAATCTAGTGAAATATTGATGAGACATTTGAAGCTGGGAAAACTTTATGTTCTAGCACAGTTTCCCCCAGGTACTCTGTTGAGTAATTCCTCTATTAAAATCATGTGAATCTTATTCTTAACTGGCATTTAGATTTGTTCCTGTTGTATAAAAAATAAAGGTGGCTGTTTGCTTTTTTTTGGGGGATAGTTGACACCTGGCATGTTCAGGGCTTGCCCCTCCCTGGCTCTGTGCTCACGGGACCATTGGGGGTGCCAGGGATCAGATTCCGGGTCAGCCGTGTGCAGAGCGTGGCGCTTCACTGTGCTGCCTTTGCAGCCCCACGCAAAGCTGCTCTAAAAAGTCAAGATGTTCCTGGTCGTTTGAGTTTAACTGTGTTAGATGCCAGCATTCTGTAGTTGGAGCCTAGTAATGTAAAAGGCTTTTTCATTGCCCTAAAAGTTTTTATAATAGAGCCTTTATTTAATCAACCACTTTTGACCATGACTTTTTGACAAGTAATTGTAGCTGGAGCTCTACTCCTAAGCATTGAGATTTATTTGACTGGGTTCTTTCCAATAGTTCTCTCTAATAGTTTTTCTAATACTCCTGACAGATGTTGATAAGACAGAGAAAGCTCTAGACTTGGCCACTACAAGTTAATGATCTTGGGCAAGTCATTTCTCTGCTGGGTTTCACCTTTAAATTATGAGGGTTGAACTAGATGATTTCTCATATCTTTTCTACTCCTAAATTCTACAGTTTCAGGGAGAAAATCCCTTCAACATTCCTGGATATATAATAGTCCCATATATTGTGAAACTTCCCTAATGACGATAAAGAGGGATGGGGAAGGCTACAAGTAAGTATATCCTCCTCTTTTCTCTAATCATTAACGCTTTGCCCAGCAGAGAAAGGATATAACTGGCTTTTGCAGAATTTGGTGAATGTTGGTCTTACAGATTTTTAGCTGTTTGGTTTTGTTTTTTTGGGGGCCATACCCAAGTAGTGCTCAGGGCTTACTCCTGGCTCTGTACTCGGGGATCACTCCTGGTGGGGCACAGGGTGCTCTGTTCAAACCTGGTCGGTCACACACGATGCAAAGCACCCTGCGTGCTGTACTAGCTGTCTGGCTCCTAGCTATGACTTAACTCAGGCTTGAGCCATTTCGTATTCTCTGCATCTTTGAATACCCCTTTTGGTGTGCTTTCATTATTTAATTAAAATTTTTTATCTGATTTTCCCTTTCTCTACAGAAAAAAAAATTCCCTTTGTTTTGTACAGTTATTCAGCAAATAAATCAGTATACAAAGTGAATGTTCATAAGACAAGGATGGTATTTTGCAAATGGATTTTTTTTTCCAAATAGCTCATATTAGTGGTAAAGGGTAGAATTTGTGGGTATTTTGAATGGGTATTTTGAAGCCCAATCACTTACTGGGCTCAGTAAGGAAGAAATAAAAAACAAAACATGGAATCATTGCAATTGCACATTCTCTCACCACTCTCCTTTTGAAGTAACAGTGCTCAGAGTGTTGCCTTGTAGTGTCTGTTGCTGCTGAATGATTGAATCTGTCATTCAGTTGACATGATGTGCTTCCTTCACCCATCTGTGATGTGGACCCAGGCTACATCCAATTAGAACACAGCTGGGCAGGTGCTAAGCGCGAGAGTCATTCATTTCTCTTGGCACATAAGTCATACTCTAGCAGCGTTGTTCATACATTAGTGACATAGAGGGGGTGCTTGTGTGTCACATTTGTCTCCCCAATCTCTTGACACGTTTTAATAAGTCACAGTCCATAGACTCTTGGTCTTGTTCCCTGACTCCTGTTTGTTTTCGTAGGTTCTCTTTGTAAAGAAGCCTTTTCTACTCAAGTTTCTTCTTCATCACTCATGCCACTCACTCCGTTCTGGACCCTTCTTCAGTCAAATGTGCCTGTGCTCCAGCCTCCATTGCCGCTGGAAATGCCACCCCCTCCACCTCCCCCTCCAGAGTCCCCTCCTCCCCCCCACCACCCCTCCACCGCCTCCAGCGGAAGATGGAGAAATCCAGGAGGTAGAAATGGAGGATGAGGGAAGTGAGGAGCCTCCTGCCCCAGGAACAGAGGAGGATACTCCATTGAAACCTTCTGTGCAAGCCACAGTTGTGACTAGCCAGGTGAGGACTCCATTTGGCATCTGGAATACTTGGGAACTGGGACATCAGGCAGGACCTCCAGCTACTAACAAGCACTTTGTGTTTCAGACTTCAGTTGATGCGTCCATCCCCAGTTCTCCTTCCACTAAAGCAGTAAAGAGAAAAGCTACAGAAATTAGTACTGCAGTTGTTCAGAGATCAGCTACCATCGGTAGTTCTCCAGTCCTCTATAGCCAATCAGCTCTAGCTGCAAGTAAGTGTCAAGATTTAAAATCTGTTTTCTGGGGCCGGAGCGATAGCCCAGCGGTAGGGCGTTTGCCTTGATGCGGCCGACTGGGCCGGCCTGGGTTCGATCCCCGGCATCCCATATGGTCCCCTGAGCACCGCCAGGAGTAATTCCTGAGTGCAGAGCCAGGAGTAACCCCTGAGCATCGCCAGGTGTGACCCAAAAAAGCAAAACAAAATAAATAAATAATTAAAAAAATCTGTTTTCTGGGGCCAGAGCGATAACATAGCGGGTAGAGCATTTTTGCACGCCGGCCGGCCGGGGGTTCAATCCTTGGCGTTTCATTTGGTCCCCGAGCTCAGCCAGGACTAATTCCTGAGTGCAGCGCTAGTAGTAACCCCTCAGTTTGCTAGGTGTGACCCAGAAAGAAAGAAAAAAAAAGAGTTTTCTTCAGCGCTTCTTTATCTTTGTTTCTAGAATTAGGTGCGTAAACTGAAGATGTGTTGAGAATTTTCCAGCGTAAAACTACTATCTGTATGCATTTCGTTAAGATATTTTTTTAAATCGCTCTTAACAGGCATGTTACATGTCCAAATCGTTACCTGTGCATTATATGTCAAGAGAATTATGTGCTGATGCTGACTATTCAGAAATTAATTTCTGTAAAATTTCTTCCTGGGACTGGAGAGATAGTGCAGTGAGCAGTACAACTGCCTTCCATGGAGCCAGCCGCCTGGGTCCCATCCCCAGCGCCCCATATGATCTCCTGAGCACTGCTGCTGTGCTGCCGACCACCCAAAAAAAAATCCCCTTCCCTGTTACAGTGACTAGGGTTGCCCATTTAACTGTAGTGTTTCCAGAGGCATGCATCTAGGGCACCAATGATCCCCGACTGCATATGGAGGTGCCTGAAAATCAACCTTTGCTTGCAAGGCAGGTATCTGTTCTAGCACTGATAGATCCTCACACCAAAAAAATGAATGAATACTGCTCTAGGAGAATGAATGGTTTTATTTTTTTTATTGGGGAGTGGATTGGAATCACTTTATAGGTGATCTAACCTCCAATTCCCTTTTCCTTCTTTCCCTTGTTTTTGGCTTTGTCACAATGTCTTTTATAGTTTCATGTTATGTTTTTCTGTGTTAGGTCACCAGGCGGCAGGGATTGGTCATGGGGCTGCAGGGATTGGACACCAGGCCATGTCAGTCAGTCACGCAGCAACAGGAATGGGCCATCAAGCCAGAATGAGCCTCCAATCAAATTACCTGGCCCTGGCAGCAGGCCCCGCAATCATGACTTATGCTGACTGTTCTGTCCCAATTGGAGTCGCTGCTTCCACTCTGCAGCCAATCCAGGCCCGAAGTGCTGTGCCTGCCACGGCCATTATTGAACCACCACCGCCTCCACCACCCCTCCCCCACCTCCGCCTCCACCTGCTCCCAAAGTACCACCACCTGACAAGGCAAAGAAGGGAAAGAAAGATAAGGTACAGTGTTCATTTTCCAAGTTTCTATTCAAAATATGTCATCGAGATGTATCTAGGGGTCAGACCGATGGTACTGCAGGTTGGGTGTTTGCCTTGCACACAGCCAATCTGGGTTTTATCTCTGGCATCCCATATGGTCCCCTGAGCACTGCCAGTAGTAATTTCTCAGTTCCGTACAAAGAGTAAGCCCCAAGCATCACTGTGTAGCCCTAAACCAAGCAAGAAAAGTTATGCATCTGAAAGTAATGTTTATCTGGACCAGGGCAATAGTACAGCAGGTAGGGCATTTGCCTTGCACGCAGCCAACTCATGTTCAATCCTTGCATCCCATATGGTCACCTTAGCATCGCTAGGTGTGATTTAAAAAAAAAAATAAGCGAAATAATGATTTTAACTACTTTTGGGTGGGTTTAGTGCTGGGAATTGCAAATTTAATATATTTTGTTTGATTCGGGCTGTTCCCAGAGTGTTTTAAAGTGTATAATTGAGCGCAGCCAGCCCCCTGCAAAAAGAAATTTTGGGGTGGAGCTGCGCCTAGCTTCCTGATGCTGGCTGCTGACCAGTTGTGAGTTTGATGCTCTGTTCTGGATGTATGGTTAGTGCTCTTAAGTCAGGCACCCCGGGTCATGGCTGTGGTACGCAGTAGCCGTGTATCCTACGCCACGTGTGACCCTCTAATTCTAGCCTGTGCTCATTTCTGTAGTCCTACTCTCAGTGGCATCCCATTTGCTGTGTTTACCCACACAAGGGGGATTTTCAAACTGGATCCTGAGGGGCTCAAGCAGAGCGTTGGTAAATAGCAAGGTGTTTTGGTGGGAGAGTTAAGTAGTAAGTTTAGGGCACAGTACACACAGCCGAGATCTCAGGGAGCTCTGCCCCATGCAGGCCTGTATCCATTTAGGCACCTCCCAAGGGCGTTTGGGCAGGGATGTCAGGTAAGACATGCTCTGTGTGACTTACTGAGGGCAGCCTGGGGTGGCTAATAGTGGAGGAGTGGACTACCGATGTGCGAAGTCTGCCAGGAGGTAGGTGGTACTCTCGAAAGCACTGTGCCTTTCTGGGCGTGCTGAACTGATTGTTGCCATGAGACACTGGGGCTAACATAGTGAGTGTTTTCATCTTCCCCTGGAACTAAGCTAAAGTACTTCAGAACGTGTGAAGCCCTGGATTTGATATCATGCCCTGCGCAGCCTCTCTGAGTGCCACTGCTTGTGCTTCTATTAGAAAAAGAAAACCAGGGGCCGGAGCCATAGCACAGCAGGTAGACGCTTTGGCCTTGCACACAGTCTACCTGGGTTCGATCCCTGGCATCCCATATTGTCCCCAGGCACCGCCAGGAGTAATTCCTGATTGAAGAGCCAGGTGTAACCCCAGAGCGTTGCTGGGTGTGACCGAAAAAAAAAAAAGAAAAAGGAAAAGAAAGGAAAGAAAGAAAGAAAGGGAAGGGGAAGGAAAAACAGAGAATGAGATTTAAAAAAAATAAAATTAGGGACCAGAGTGATACTATAGAGGGTAGGGTGCTTGCCTTGCCCAGTGTTGACCTGGGTTGGATCACTGGTATCACACGTCCCTGAGCCCTGTCAGGAATAAGCTCTGAGGGCTGGAGCCAGAGTACAGCACAGAGGATGTTTTTGCCTTGCACATGGCCAACCCAAGTTCAGTTCAGTTCCCAGCATTCCATATAATCCCACAAGCATCGCCAGGAGTGATTTCTTAGTACAGAGCCAGGAGCAACCCCTGAGCTGAGCATTACCGAGTATGACCGAGGGGGTGGGGGGGACAGGACAGGAATATTCCCTAAGCATTTCTATTTATGCCCCAAAAACCAAACAGGAAAAGTAAATTGATCTATCATCATTATTCATCCTTGCTATTGAACTAGTGATTTTATTTTTTTTCTTTTTGGGTCACACCTGGCGATGCTCGGGGATTACTCCTGGCTCTGCACTCAGGAGTTACTCTTGGTGGTGCTCAGGGGACCATATGGGATGCCGGAGATCGAACCTGGGTTGGCTTCATGCTAGCAAAAGCCCTACCTGCTGCCCGGCCCCAAGAACTAGTGATGTTTTAATTTCTTGAGCTCAGTGCTCAAAGGTCACTTTTTTTTTTTTTTTTTTTTTTTTACATTTTTGGGTCACACCCTTTGCGATGCTCAGGGGTTACTCCTGGCTCTGCACTCAGGAATCACTCCTGGCGGTGCTCGGGGACCATATGGGATGCCGGGATCAAACCCGGGCCGGCACAGGCCAGTATGCAAGGCAAGCGCCCCTACCCGCTGGGCTATCGCTCCGGCCCCTGTTTTGTATTTTAAACCCAGGTCAGCCTGGGTTTTAAAGAGGAAAGGGCCGGGGATAGCCCAGTGGGTAGGGCGTTTGCCCTTGCACGGCCAGCCTGTGCCGGCCTGGGTTCGATCTCCCCCACATCCCATATGGTCCCCGAGCACAACCAGAAGTGATTCCTGAGTACAGAGCCAGGAGTAACTCCTGAGCGTCGCCGGGTGTGACCCAAAAAAGAAAAAAAATAAGCACCGCCTGTAGTGTCTCTCCTATCCTCAGCCCTGCTTTTTGTTTGAGGGCCACACCGAGCAGTGCTCAAGTATTGCTTCTGGGGGCCAGAGTTATAGTCCAGTGGGTAGGGTGTTTGCCTTGCACACAGCCAATCCGGATTTGAGCCCCGGCATCCCATATGGTCCCTGAGCATCGCTGGGTGGACCGCAAAAAAAATAAAAGATTGGCTCTGCACTCAAGAGTTACTCCTGCTGGTGCTGTGCATATGGGATGCTGAGGAGCAAACCCAGGTTGGTCTTCTGTATGCAAGGCAGGCCCTACCCGCCTCCAGCAAGCCCTGTTTCTTGAATCCCTTTATCTGTTAATAGAATTGGCAGAAAGTCTTGATGTCACATTTACTATTTTGTATATTTATTCTGACTTATTTTTGTTACAGACAAAGAAAAGCAAAACCAAAATGCCTTCTCTGGTTAAAAAATGGCAGAGTATCCAGCGTGAGTTAGATGAAGAGGAGAACTCTAGTTCTAGCGAAGAGGACCGAGAATCAACTGCTCAGAAGCGTATTGAAGAATGGAAACAGCAGCAGCTTGTCAGGTAAAAGAAAGGGACACCATAGATGCTAAGGTGTTACTCCTGGCTCTGCATTGAGCACCTAGTGGTGCTCGGGGATGCCAGGTATCAAACCCGGGTCGGCAGTATGTGCAAAGCAAGTGCCCTCCCCACTGTACTATCGCTCTGGCCCCTAGTTGTAGCTTTTTCCATTGAAATTTGTTTTTGGGCCATACACAGCAGTGTTCAGGTGCTACTCCTGGCTCTGCACCCCTGTGGGTGCTTGATGGACCATATGGGGTGCCAGGGATTGAACCTTGGTCTAGTGCGTGCCAAGCAAATGCCCTACCTGCTGCACCACTGCTCCTGCCCTTAAATTGGCTTTTTTTTTGTTTGTTTTAATTTTTCTGATATATGATTGGCTTTTTTGGAGGGAGGGGAGAGGCAGTCCACACGTGGTCGTGCTTGGGGCTTACTCCTGGCAAAACAAAAATTTTAATACCTAGAAACTAACAGATTAAAGAAGAAATCAAAGAATTTCTCAACGAAAATGAAGAAACCACTTTTAGAATATAAGGAATATAGCAGAAGCAGTACTAAGAGGAAATTTTCTAGCTATTCATGGCACACAATTCTAAAGCAAATAGAAGGCAGGAGATAATAAAAAATTAAAGAGTGGAAAACTCAAGCTCATTTGCCAACGTGGCAAGGCGCGAGCCTTAGGCTACCAAATGCTGGCGTCCAAGCTTGCAAAGCAGTGCAGAGAAGCGATAAAAAGAAGACCTCAAAGACAGAAGAGCAGAAATACTGGAAGATGCAGCAGAAGCCAGGAAAAGCATTCGCACTGCCCGCCTGTCCTTCACCAACTATAATACCAAGATGTCTGCCCTCCGGCGCGCCTGATGGATCTATCACATCTTCCAGAAAGGCAATGGAGAAGATTATCATAACTTCTGCTCAGATCTCTTTGATAGCCACGTCCACTTGCCCACACACCAAATTCCGCAGGATGGATATGTCATTCCCAACATTCTCCCTTCTGAAATCCAACATGCCATTTCTTCGGTAAAGAAGGGAACAGCACCAGGCCCAGACAAAGTCAGCCCCGAACACCTGAAGAATCTGCCGTCAGTACTCATCAATATACTAGCTCAGCTCTTCACACGCTACCTGTCCGAATGCAAGGTGCCCTCCCAATGGAAAACCAGCAGGACAGTTCTACTGTTCAAGAAGGGAGACATTCACGACATCGGCAACTATCGCCCCATCTGCCTGTTGTCCGTCATCTACAAGCTGTTCACTCGAGTCATCTTGAACAGGATTGGCAGAACACTAGATGAAAGACAACCATGCGAGCAAGCTGGCTTCCAGAAAGGACTCAGCACAATCGACCATATCCACACAGTAACCAAGCTCATCGAGGTCTGTAGGGAGTACAAGATGCCGCTCTGTCTCACGTTCATTGATTTACAGAAAGCCTTTGATTCTGTGGAGACTGAAGCGGTCATCGAAGCCCCTAGCCAAACAGAGCGTTCAAACCCAATACAAGATCCTTCATGAGCTGTATTACGGATTCACCACCAGGATCTCACCATTCTACAAGGAAGTGATCATTGATGTCAAAAGAGGGGTTCGATAGGGTGATGCCATTTCACCAAAACTCTTCAGTGCCACCCTTGAGAACATCATGCGACAATTAGAATAGGAAGGAATGGGAGTGAAGATAGATGGTCTGCAACTACACCACCTCCGCTTTGCTGATGACATCGTTCTAATAACACCAAATATTAACCAAGCAGCACAAATGCTGGCTGACTTCGACCGAGAATATGGAAAGATAGGTCTACAGCTGAATCTAAAGAAAACTATGTTTATGAAAAATGAACTGGGGCCGGAGTGATAGCCCAGCGGATAGGGTGTTTGTCTTGCACACGGCCGGCCCATGCTGGCCTATGTTCTATCTTCAGCATCCCATATGATTCCCTGAGCACCGCCAGGAGTAATTTTTTTTTTTTTTTTTTTTTTTTGCTTTGGTTCACACCCAGCGATGCTCAGGGGTTACTCCTGGCTCTGCACTCAGGAATTACTCCTGGCAGTGCTCGGGGACCATATGGGATGCCGGGGATCGAACCTGGGCCAGCACAGGCCGGCTGCGCGCAAGGCAAACGCCCTACCCACTGGGCTATCACTCCGACCCCGACTAAGGAGTAATTCCTGAGTGCAGAGCCAGGAGAAACCCCTGAGCCTTGCCAGGTGTGACCCAAAAAAGCAAAAAAAAAAAAAAAAATGAACTAGTTCCAGAAGCCCCATTCACTCTCAATGGAACAGACATCTCTGAATGCAACAGTTATGTGTAACTAGGTCGAGAAGTCAACATGAATGACCTGAGCTGCGGGGGAGGAAGAGAGCGGCATGGAATGCCTTCAAAGGCATGGAAGAAATAGCTAAAAGGACAAAGAACCTCCAATTCCAGGCACATCTCTTTGTCTCCACCGTTCTCCCTGCATTAACATAAGCCTCAGACCTGGACTCTACGAAAGCAGGATGAGAATGCTATTCGGGTCTCCCAGAGAGGAATCGAAAGACCTATGCTTGGTAGGTCTTTCACTCAAGTGAGAGAAGGAATCGGAGTTCCGACCTCTGTCGCTATTGCAGAACCAGGGATGCTGTCTCATTTGCCAAGGCATCGAAAATCAGGTGGGCTGGACGTGGTAATGCGATTTGGAGACAACCGCTGGACTAGAGCCATTACCAACTGGATCCCCACAGGATGTCAAAAGATCACGTGGCCGCCCACCTACAAGATGGTCAGACTTCTTCATCAAGACCCTGAAGGAACGGTTTGAGGCTCTTCATATTCCTGAATCAACCAGATGCCATTGGGCTACACTTGCGCATGATAGGGTCCAATGTAAATGTTACTGGTGCCCGCTCGGGAAAATCAATGAGTAACGGAGTCAAGTGATCAAGTGATTGATATAGAAAACAAGATAATGCAAAGGATCGGTGAAACCAAGAGTTGGTTCTTTTTTGCTTTTTGGGTCACACCCAGCGATGCTGAGGGGTTAGTCTTTGCAGTGATCTGGAGACCGTGTGGCATGCCGGGATTGAACCCAGGTTGGCCATATGTAAGGCAAACGCCCAATCCACTGTACTGTTGCTCCAGCCCACAAAAAAGTTTAAAATAAAAATTGTGTCTTTCCAGATCATGCCCCAAATCATCAAATACCTAGAAATCCACTTAGTAAGGCACATTAAAGACAGATACTGTGAAAATAGAAATCACTGCTAAGAGAATAAAAGACAGAAAATGAAGAGACATCCCCTGTTCCGTGGGTTGCAAGGGTTGGCATTGTCAAACTGACTGTCCTGCCCAAAGTGCTATACAAATAAAACAACCTGATATGAAAT
>JAJIBD010010478.1:0-63056 GCA_021461705.1 Cryptotis parvus
GCCCGGGTCCCGGACAGTGTCAGGGCAGAGGTTCTCTTTTACCTCTGAGGACGCCGGGAGAACAGATAAAAACTCACGAGTCCGGTGCAGTTCCAAAAAAGGCTTTTAATAGTACAAAAGCTCTTCCACAGCACTCCAATATTATGAACAAATTTTAGCTCTGGTCCGAACTTAGACCATACAAAAGAGCCTAAGTCTCCCACCAAAGAGACAGGATCTCACCTGAGCGGAGTCCTTCCCAGAAGGAGCAAAAGGCCAAAGAGCAAAAGCCAAAAGCCAAAAAGCAAAAGGCCGAGGAGCCAAAAGCCACAGGAGCCAAAAGCCAAAAGCTAAAAGGCTCAAAAGGTAAAAGTGAAGGGGCCTCAAGTCAGCCCCTTATATACACCAAAGTAATCCAATCGGGAGGGTCATGTCAACAAAGAACTCTAAACAGAGTGTAGTGCCACACCCTATTGGAGGTATAAACAAAGGTTATGCCAAGGTCTAATCCTTTCTACCAAGATTATCTCTTATGTAAAACACTGGAGAGAGGGGGCTGGTATAAAGTAATACATCTTAACTTCATGAGCTTCATGTAATCTAGATGGTACCCACAAGGTCCTTCTTATTATTATCTGCACGAGGGTGATTCTGAGTATCTTGTTTTCGTGTACTGAAAGGGTCACACTCGCCTGCTTAGAGCAAACTAGTATGATCCTTCCTATACTCTTCCTATAGTCTCAGCGTAGCCAGGGTGGTAGTCTCCCTGGTAAATTCTAATTGTCCCACGCTGGGTGCAGTGGGTATAAAGAGGAGCTGTGCCCAATCTAGAAAACATAGAAGTCTTAGTAGATGTATAAGTCAGAAGTTATTCAATAAAGGTGACTTCTGTAACCGCCACACCCTCTAGCAGTGTTTACATAGAAGAGAGGTCTCAATAAAATGAAACTTTACTTAAATAGATTAAGCTGGGAGTGGGCAAAACAACAAAGCTCCCAGGTTAGCTAAACCTGTCCTCCAACACATGTCAAATATTTATTACTCATACCATTAATCATCAGAAGGAGAAAAATAACATTCTTTGGTCAAATGCCTATCTTAATCTATCCAGGCTAGATTTTTATCTGAGGGCCTTAGTGTATTGCAACAAACTGCTGCTATTGCTGGAACAAACAAATAAAATGGGTTTCTCAAGTCTTCCAAGAAGCAGCAGAGATCAAGTAGTTCCAGGATCCTGGCTGGGGCAGCATTCTGGACTTAAAGTTCCTATAAACTACTTGAGTCCTGTCCATCTTCTTCTTCTTTTCTTCTTTTTTTTTTTTTGGGTCACACCTGGCAATGCTCAGGGGTTACTCCTGGCTCTGCACTCAGGAATTACTCCTGGCAGTGCTCAGGGGACCATATGGGATGCCAGGGATCAAACCTGTGTCGGCTGCATGCAAAGCAAATGCCCTACCCACTGGACTATGTATGGCTCCAGCCCACATCTTCTTGATCTATGTATCTTAGTCTTCACATCTCCCTCTTTTGTTTTGCTACTTCATGATTCAATAGTCTCATGACGGCTGACATCTCAGACTTGTTTGCACAGCAGGCTCTGCAATGAGTGGCTACTCCAGACTAAACATGACAGTGAAAATAAAATGATTAAAGTTCAAAAGAAGACTTTTAGAATTGCCTTGAGCAGTGAGAAATATTTTTAGAGGACTGAGATAAGCGATATGATCAGCTATGCGCTCAAGTAGATCACTGCCATAAAGAACATTTAGTTCATGAAGGAAACTATCAAAGAATTCAAGTGCAACCATAATGCCCAAAAAGAAAGAGATAAAGCACTAGTAAGAATGCATGCATGAGAGTGAGAGTGAGAGAGAGAGTCAGTCTGCCATTGAGGTAGGCTGTGGGGTTGAATGAAGGGGGGGGGAAACTGGGCACACTGATGGTGGGAAAGGGACACTAGTGAAGGGTACCAGTGTTGGAACATAGTCTGACTGAAAATAAATCATGAACAACTTTGTAACTGTCAATTTCACTGTGACTCAGAAAAAAAAGAAAAAAGAAGGAGGGAAGGATGAGGCTGATAAAAAGATTTCAAGTTGAAAACACTATCATGTCAATGCGGTTCCTATAAGGATTCCCATGACATTCTTTAAAAGAAATTGACCAAACACTTCTGAAATTCGTGATGGAATAACAAACCCCCACGGATAGCTAAAGCAATCCTTGGGAAGAAGAAGATGGGAGGCATCACCTTTCCCAACCTCAAACTGTACTACAAAGCAGCAGTAATTAAAACAGCGTGGTACTGGAATAAAAACAGACCGGTGGACCTATGGAATAGAGTTGAGTATCCTGACACCCACCCTCAAAGACATGATCAGTTAATCTTTGATAAAGGTGCAAAGAGTCCAAACTGGAGTAAGGGAAAGCCTCTTCAACAAGTGGTGCTGGGAAAACTGGACAGCTACATGTAAAAAATGAATTTGGACCTGTGTCTAACACCTTGCACAAAAATCAGATCAAAATGGATTAAAGATCTCAATGTCAGACCTGAATCCATAAAGTACGTTGAAGAAAATATAGGAAAAACCCTCCACGACATCGATGCTAAAGACATCTTCAAAGGTGAAACACCATTAACAAAGCAACTAGAAGAAAATATAAATATATGGGACTACATGAAACTGAAGAGCTTCTGCACCTCGAAAGAAACAGTGACCAAGATAGAAAGACAGTCGACAGAATGGGAAAGATATTCACCCAATACCCATCTGATAAGGGGTTAATATCCACGATATATCAGGCACTGGTACAAATACATAAGAAAAAAACAGCCAACCCCATTAGAAAATGGGGAGAGGAGATGAACAGAAACTTTGACAAGGAAGAAATCCGAATGGCCAAAAGGCATATGAGAAAATGCTCATCATCACTAATCATCAGAGAGATGCAAATCAAAACAACAATGAGATATCACCTCACACCACAGAGAATGGCCCATATCCAAAAGGGTAAAAGCAACAAGTGCTGGCGTGGATGTGGGGAAAAGGGGACTCTCATACACTGTTGGTGGGAATGTCGACTTGTACAACCTTTCTGGAAAACAATATGGACATTCCTCCAAAGACTAGAAATTGAGCTCCCCTTTGACCCAGCCATACCGCTCTTGGGAATATACCCTGGAAAGCCAAAAACACACAGCGGGAAGCACAATCCGCACTTTTATTTTCATAGCAGCACTATTCACAATAGCCAGAACCTGGAAACAACCAGTATGCCCGAGAACTGATGACTGGATAAAGAAACTGTGGTACATCTACACAATGGAATACTATGCAGCTGTCAGAAAAAATGAAGTTATGAAATTTTGCTATCAATGGATGGATATGGAAAGAATCATGTTGAGTGAAATTAGTCAGAAGGAAAGAGAGAGACATAGAATGACTGCATTTATTTGCATGACATAAATATACTAGGTGATCTTACCGAAAGTGGAAATTACCACAAGCGTGTGGGAGTCAGAGGTTGGTTTAGATAGAGAAGGCAGCATGTGTGAATAAATGTCTAAAGTTCTGATGCTAACATAGAACTGAGCATTAAATACAGACAAAAAATGCAAATGATGGCTTCTAAGTGTATGTAGTGCACTTAGAAGTGTACAATGTGTGGGAGAAGGAGGAGAGAGAGAGGGAGAGAGAGAGGAGATAAAGAACCTGCCATTTAGGCGGGATGTGGAGGGGGAGGGAATTGGGGACATGGGTGGTGGCTGTGGGCACTGGTGGATGGCGGGTGCTGGAACACTGTGTGACCGGAAACCCCCAACCGTGAACAGCATTGTAATTGTATATCTCACGGTGGTATAATAAAATGTTAAAAAAAAAGAAAACACTATCATGAAAAATAATTCCCTGATGAAGCAAATGTTTTCCGATTAATTCCCATTAATGCTGCATTTACCTACAGAACTGAATAAAATTCCAATCACACCATAAGCTTTTAGTTTGTATGCTCAAGTTTTAGTTTGTATTTCTTTTAGTTCTTAATTTCTTTTTAGTATCACACCATAGTTAAAATGCTCCAGATGAGAGGTCGAGTTAAAATGGTCGAGATAAGATAAGGTCACAGTTAAAATGCTCGAGATAAGAGTATTCCACGGGCACAGCAGAGCCTGGCAAGCTACTTGTGTCATATTTGCTATGCCAAATACCAGTAACAATTATAGACCTCACATCCATGACCTGATGTAATGGTTTGAGGCTTTTTATGTTTCTGGAGCGAGCAGATGCCCTTGAGCTACACTAGCATGTGACAGGACTTATGAAGATGTTACTAGTGCCCACTGGGGCAAATAAATGATCAACGGAAGACAAGTGATACAAGTGACTATAGTTAAACCACAATTTATTATAAATCTGCTATTTAAGTAGCAGTTTTAGTATCAATTGTTGATTGTGCCATAATAGACTAGCATTTTGTACCCTTTATAGAGGAAATGACAGTTTGAACGCTATGGTGGGGAGAGTGTCAGCAACAACAGCAGTGTCATGAATGCTTTCAATACCATGAATCCTCAAATGAGCATTGACATATACTTAAAGGTTTTTTTCAGTATCTTATTTAACAAAATTTCCATAATGTATATTGGGGTTCTATCTCTGGAATTGCTTAGGGTCCCATGAGCCCTTCCAGGAGTGATCCCTGAATTCAGAGTCAGGAGTGAGCTTTTGAACATCTCCGGGTGTGGAGTGAAACCAAAACGGAACAGAAAGCAAAATGAACTATGATGTTGAGTAAAATGTAAGACACTGCACAATTAGGGTGCGAGCTGAGCTAGATTCGTTCCACAGTGGAGGCCCAGTTGGACCCCTCAATATCCCCATCTGGCCCACTCCCTCTGGGGGTTGTTCTAGCGCGGAGGTCAGACTTGGATGGGAACCATGCGGCTCAGTGATCCCTAGCACCCCGGAAGAAAATTCCCCGAATCCCTGCGCCGAAGTGGTTTCCACCACGCCCTAGACGCCTCAGAATCTAGGGGTCACTTGCTCATTCTTCGTTGGCGCCTCCGAGGACATCACTGGAGGTATGGGAAATTCCTCCCACCCCTAATTGTCGCCACCGGGGCTGAGTTGGGCACCAGGAAAGCACTGTTGGGGGGGCTCTCTCTCTCAGTTCTCTCCCTAATCCCCCCAAACCCCTAGTCTCGCTAGAATCTCAGACCAGAGCGGGTGGCGTCGAGTGAGGTACCGTCGGGGGTGGTGCTGCAGCCGTTAGACCGAGCCGCAGGCTCGAGCCCTGCCTTTGAGGTGAGGACTCTGCCGTCCCTCAGCACGGGGGGTCTTTCCGGGAGGGGACCCTGAGCTCCTCAGCTCTTCCTGGACGCATCCCTGCGCCTCGGCTCCAGAGCTGGCCCCCTCAGCCATTCACGGCAGTGCCCCTCAGGCGGGATTTGCCTCGCTGAGGGTTTCCTGGGCTCAGCTTTGGGCTCTTAACCGAGGTGCCTAGAACTCAGGGGTACACCTTGGAAGCGGGATGAGCGGTGAAGGGTCTGAGGGGTGACAGCGCGGCGGGAGGCGATGGCGGCGGTTGGGAGTCCCCCTTGCCGGGTGCCCTGAGGCGGGGGGGGGGGGGATTCCTGTGGCCTGGCTTTGAGAGCCACCAGTGTGTGGCACCCAAGTTGGGGTGCACCAGCAGCCAGGACGGGTCCGGGTTCACCCTCCTCAGGGAACTTGCACACGCAGGTCTCCCTCAGCCCCCTACCCCACAAGCCACCTGTTGAGGCGGCCATTATGCGGTCCCTTAGGCTGTGAACGTTGACGGTCCTAGACTTGACATTTGTGTCTTTCGTCTATTAACAATGTAATTACCAATAAGGTTAGGCTTCTCTTTGTCCTTTCCGTTCTTTGTGTTCCTTGTCTTTCTATGCTTTTCCAGATTCAGTGTGTAGTTGGTATATCATCTTTTCTTCTGGTTTATAATGCCATTGTATGTGTTTATTTCTTACATCAGCCTCTCATGACATAATATTGTGCCACTCAAGTATAATGTACGAACCTTACAATAGTAATTTTCTGGGTATCTTTCTCTTTTTTAAAAATTTTATTTTATGAACAACTTTTTAAATAATAGTGCCTCAATTTAAAAATATTAAATATTCTTTTGGATTTTTGGCTCACATGCAGCAATGTGAAAAGGTTACTTACTCCTGACTGTTCTGGTGACCATATGGGATATTGGGCACTGCAACTAGGTGGACCACATGAAAGGTAAAAGGCCTAACTGCTGTACTAAGGCTCCAGTCCCAAATTTTTAAGTATGTTAAAGCTAAAAAAAATCTCAACATATCAGATTATGAATTAATATTGAAAATATATAAATTAAATGGAGATCAAGAACAAAATAATCCAAAAACCCTTTTTAAATCTGGCTATGTGAAATAAACTTTTTCTAAATAAAAATTTTATTTTATTATATCTCCATGAGATAAACAATTACAAAAATTCAAAGTTCATGGGCTTAGAACTGATATTACTGTTTTTTAAATAATCTCTTTTTTAACATCTATACACTTTCCCTGTTGAAATGTGTATTCTCCCTTATTTTTTTTCTACTTTGGTATAACAATGCTTTGTTTAATTTTTTTTCAAAAGAACAGTCAGCATTCCCACCACCGGCAGATGAGGGTTCCTTTTTCCTTACATCCCTGACAACTGGTTGTTTTGTTCTTTGTGATGTGTGCTAGTCTCTCCGGTGTGAGATGATATCTGACTGTTGTTTTGATTTGCCTTTCCTGATGATAAGTGATGCACAGCATTACTTTCATAAATCTTTTGACATTTCTTTCCCCTACATTTATGGGGTTTTTTGTGTGTGAAGTTCTATTGTGCTTTAAATACCTTGGATGTTGAGATTTTGGGGATGGTGTTGGAAAAATATTTTCTCCCAGTCTGTGGAGGTGTCTTTTATGCTGGTTACCATTTCTTTCATGGTGCGGAAGCTCTTTAGTTTGATGTAATTCCATTTATCTTTGCTTTTGTTTGCAAGGCCAATGGCATGGAATAATTGAAGTGGTCTGTAGATTCAATATCATGAATCTATAGCAAAATCATTTTGTCAATATAATCTATGGTTTCAACTATGATGTTAAGGCCTTTAATCCATTTTGATTTTACTTTGGTGCATGGTGTTGGAAAGGGTACTGAGTTCATGTTTTTGCATATGACTGACCAGTTTTGCCAACACCGGGTTTTGAAGAGGCTTCACTTGCTCCACTTCATGCGCTTAGCTCCTTCGCCAAAGATTAACTCATCCATAGATCCCAAGGATCTGTCTCTAGGCTTTAAGTTTTATTACATTAGTCTGAGAGTTTGTCCTTATTCCATTAGTACATTATTTTGATAACTGCAGTTTTGTAGTTCAATTTTAGTGAAACAAAACAGTTTATAGTTGCAGAAATTTAGAAATATGTGGGGAGGAAACAGAGAGAAGAGGGAAGGGGGGAGGTACAGGAATGAACACAGACTTCAGAATAGAAAAATCAAAGAATAACTTTTGGAAGAATGTTATATACAATATCTCCAGATTATCTTGGCCTGGTGTTCTCTGCATAGAGAGTGCAATTTTAATTGCCCTCTTGCTTGATTGTACCTGTACTATTGCTTCTATTGGTGCATGAGGTCATTAAAAATTCACATCATGGTGTTCCTTTATAAGAGAAGTTATGGAGCTGAGTTTTGAGGTCATTAAAATTCACATCATGGTGTTCCTTTATAAGAGAACTTATGGAGTTGGTTGCTGCTGGTAGAGTTTTCTGGCTATTATCTTCACTCGTTGGGCTTGGTGGACTTTTTAGCAGCTTCCCACATTACATCTGCTGTTCTCTGGGGTGAATTTCTGTAGTTTACTCCTGTAAGACTGCTCTTGGGTAATTCACTCTGTAGAGGCAGTGAGGAGTAGGTACCCTTAGGGTTTTGAGCTTTTCATGCGGATATTGCTGTCTTCAATGTATTGTTGAATGAATAGAAGTATCTTACTGTGGGAAAGTGGAGGGCAGTGGAGGGTGAAGTAAGGGATCTCTTTGGTCCACTTCAGTCTTCTGTTAAATGGAGCTTTACGCTAGGGTCCTATCATCTCTCCCAGATTCCAGACTGCCTCTGCCAGGTACCTGCTCTGTTAGAGATCTCACCTGATGATTGGTAGATTTGGAGACACCTTGGAAGTTGCAGACAGTTCTGCTGGAAAACCAGGACTAGACAATCAGTTCTGATTATTAGTTTTATTTTCTTTTATAGCTGTTTAGGAAGTTTTGTTGTTGCTAGTAAAGTCTCCATATATTTTTATATTATCTTTTTGTTTTAGAATTCTAATTCAATAGCAGCAGGTCCAGAGCATGTTTTTGTATGATACTGTGTTTTTGCCATTTGTTGTTTAATTATAGTGTCTCCAGATAGAATTTTATTTTGTCCAGATTGGGTCATATTTTATCTTCTGAAAAAATTCAGTCTTCGTAGCTTTGCTTCCTCTATTCGGTACGGGCTGTTTTCATCCGTTACTCCTCTTAGATGTCTGTTTGGCTTTACCTGCTTCATGCTTGAAAACATTCTATTGCACACTTTCAATCTCATATCTCTGTGAAAATAATATGCTAGTTTCCTGTTTGAAGATGATATTCTCTTATCTGGTGACTCTTAAATATATTGCTTAATCCATCTTGCAAAGTAATTCCACTGAATATGTATTTCTATATGAATTTTTGTTCTTTCTCACATCTACATGTTTTTCTCCCATTTTCAGTTCCACCAGCACATTACTTAATTTTTTAAATTATTTATGAAGTATTTAATTATTAAAATTATTTCAAGTTATTGGTAGGCTCATATTATTAAGGGGTAGGTGGGAGTTTTAGGTTGTGTCCTAGTCATGGCATATGATGGATGGTTTTCTTGTATTTTTTATCTTGGACAATAATCTCTTATTCACGGATACCCTACATGTGTAAACCTGGCTTTAGAGAACGTTTCTCCAGAATGAGTTTACCTTGGCTTCTTCTGAAACCTAACAATGATTTATTTCAGTGGTACCATCTTTCTCACCTACACAATACAACAAGACCAAGTTCCTTGTTTTATTTCCTCATTTGGTGGAAACTATTATTTTCTGTAGTGCTGAGGACGAAAGCCAGGGGCTTCACATGTTAGGCAAATGCTCTCCACTGAGCTACATCTCTGACCCTGCTGTGAAGATTTTTATTTTTTATTTTATTATTTTTAATGTTTTATTATACCACTGTGAGGTATACAGTTGCAAAAGATGTTCATGTTTGGGGTTCAGTCATACAGTGTTCCAGCACCCATCCCTCGACCAGTGCCAATTTCCCACTACCAATGTCCCCAATTACTTCCACCCTCCCCAGCCTGCCTCCATGGCAGGCTCTTTATCTCTTTCTCTCTTTCTCTTTCTCTGTCTCTTTCTTTTACACATTGTGTCTTGCAATACATACATTTAGAGGTCATCATGTATAACCCTTTGCCTATATTCAATGCTCAGTTCAAGGCTAGTATTATCATTTCCAACAATTATAAGCACACTGTTCCCTTTCTGTCTTAACCTCTGACTCTCACACACTTGTGGTTGATTGCACCTATTGACAAGACCTCCTAATCCATATTTTGCCTGCTCTTCGATATTGGTATCATACTATATATATTTCTATATAAATATATTATAACTATATATTCATAGAAATATTTAAATATATATAAATACATAGTATATATAATAAATAAACTTATATATTATATAATACAATATATTATAATATAAATATATTATAGATTTATATAAATATGAAATGATAAATATAAAAATATAAAATATATTTATATTATATAAAATATGTTTATAGGCTTCACAGTAAGGTGGGGCTCAGACAAACAGGGCTTGAGATCAGCTTTTCTCTTGGGTGGAGCTCTGACGAGCTGTGGAGTCCAGATGTTGAAAATGGCTGCCCTCCTGGTGGGGGGTTCCTTTGGCTTCTTGTGAGGTTCTATTGGGATATACATTTATATTCTGCAAATAAATGCAATCATTCTATACCTGTCCTTTTCCTTCTGGATACTTTCACTCAGCATGATTCTCTCTATGTCCATCATTTATAGGAAAATTTCATGACTTTGTTTTTCCTAACAGCTGCATAGTATTCCATTGTGTAGATCTTGTAGATGTACCACAGTTTCTTTAGCTAGTCATCTGTTCTCGGGCACTCTGGTTGTTTCTAGATTCTGGCTATTGTGGATACTGCTGCTATGAACATAAAAGTGTAGATGGTATTCCAGTTGTGTGGTTTTGGCTTCCCAGGATATATTTTTCAGGAGTGGTATGGCCGGGTCAAATGGAGAAAGTTCAATTTCTAGTTTTTGGAAGAATATCCATATTGTTTTACAAAAAGGCTGTACCAGTTGTCATTCCCACAAACAGTGCATGAGAGTCCCTTTCTCATCGCATCCACTCCAGCACTGGTTGTTCTTGCTTTTTTTGGATGTGTGCCAGTCTATGTGATGTAAGATGACACCTCATTGTTGTTTTGATTTGCATCTCCCTGATGATTAGTGATGATGAGCATTTTTTCCATATGTTTTTTGGCCATTTGAACTCCTTTTTTGGAGGTTTCTGTTCATTTCTTCTCCCCATTTTTGGATGGGGCTGGCTGTTTACTTCTTGTGAAGTTCTACTAGTGCCTGATATATCCTGGATATTAACCCCTTATCAAATGGGGTTAATGTGAATATTCTTTCCCACTCTGTGGACTATTTTTTGTATCTTGTTCACTGTTACTTTTGAGGTGCAGAAACTTGTTAGTTTCATGTAGTCCCATATGTTTATCTTTGTTTCCAATTGTTTCATTAGTGGTGTTTCATCTTTGAAGATGCCTTTAGCTTCAATGTCGTAGAGAACTTTTCCTATGTTTTCTTCAATGTACTTTATGGATTCAGAACTGATATTGAGATCTTTAATCCATTTTATCTGCCATTTGTGCATGGAGTTTGACATAAGTCTAAATTATTTTTTACATGTAGATGCCCAGATTTCCCAGCACCACTTGTTGAAGAGGCTTTCCTTGCTCCAATTCGTACTTTTTGCTCCGTTTTCAAAGATTAGATATCATGTATTTGAGGATGGGTGTGAGGGTTCTCAACTCTATTCTGTGGGTCCACAGGTCTTATTTTGCTCCAATACCATGATGTTTTAATTATTGTTGCTTTGTAGTACAGCTTGAAGTTTGGAAAGGGATGCCTTCCATCTTCTTTTACCCAAGGATTGCTTTAGCTATTCTTGGGGGGTTTGTTACGCATACAAATTTCAGGAGTGTTTGTTCAACTTCTTTGAAGAATGTCATAGGTAGCCTTATAGGCATCACATTGAATCTGTATAAAACTCTAGGAGTATTACCATTTTAACAATATTAGTTCTCCTAATCCATGAGCAGGGAATGTGTCTCCATTTCCTTGTGTCCTCTTATTTCTTATAGCAGCATTTTGTAGTTTTCTTTGTACAGATCCTTTACATCTTAGTTAAGCTAATTCCTAGGTATTTGATTTTCAGTGGCACAATTGTGAATAGGATCATTTTTAAAATTTCTATTTCTTCTCTTTCATTTTTTGTATATAGGAAAGCCATTGTCTTTTGGGTATTGATTTTGTACCCTACCACTCTACTATAGGTATCGTTTCTAGGAGCTTTTTTGGTAGATAGTTTAGGGTTTTCTAGGTATACTAGAATGTCATCTGCAAATAGTGACAACTTGACTTCATCTTTGCCTATCTGGATGCCCTTAATTTCATTTTCTTCCATGATTGCTATGAATAGAAATTCCAGTACAATATTGACTAGAAGTGGTGACAGTGGTCAACCTGTCTTGTCTCCGATCTTAGGGGGAAGGCTTTCAGTTTTTCCCCATTGAGAACGATGCTCGCTGTGGGCTTTTGGTAGATGGCTTTGACTATATTGAGGAATGTTCCTTCGATTCCCATTTTATGGAGAGTTTTTATCATAAACGGGCGTTGGATCTTGTCAAGTGCATTCTCTGCATCTATTGATATGATTATATGGTTTTTACTTTTTTATCTTATTGATGTAGTGTATTATGTTGATTGATTTGCGAATGTTGAACCATCCTTGCATTACTGGGATGAATCTTATTTGATCATGATGTATGATTTTTTGATAAGTCTTTGGATTCTGTTTGCTAGTGTTTCGTTGAAGATCTTAGCATCTGTTTTCATCAGGGATATTGGTCTGTAGTTTTCTTTTCTTGTGATGTCTCTGCTTTGCTTTGGATATCAGCATGATATGTGCCTAGCAGAAGCTATTTGGGAGTGTTTCTGTTTCTTCAATTTCCTGGAAGAGCTTGAAAAGGTGGAATCTTGACTATATGAGGGAGGGATAGTGGATTTTAACATTAATTCTCTGCTTAGATTCTCCATTACTCTAGAAAGCACTGATACCTATACTCCTTTGCTGTATCCCTATACCCATGGCAGCACAGGTTGGTGTACTAGCCAGATTTTATTGCCAGTGTTATCCCAGTTGCTTACCCCTGAGCTTTCCCTTACTTTCTTGAGATCATTCAAAAGGTGTTTGTTATATTTTAAATATTTTTCTTGTTTAACACATGTAAATTTGAATGCCAGTGCACTTTTGCATAATCTTGAGGTGATATGAGTCTTGAGGTTTTGATCTTCAGGTGATATGAGTCTAATCATACAGTTTGTGATTTCAGAGTCATTTATTATATGCCTTGTAAATTCAGATTTTGTATATTGTGGCATGATATTATGGCTAGGTGTAACCTTTAAAACTAATATCTGTGTTGGTTTCCTTAAGAAGTCTTAAAGTTTGTGAGAGTTAAAATAATTTGAAAATATGGAGCTAAACTTACAAATACTTGACTTTTGTATTAAGTTGTATGGAATATACAATAAAACAAGTCTTCAGCATTTCCATAATGTATAAGAGGGTTATTGGTATTTCATGGTATTCTTTTTGGTTGGTGATATAGGCTACACCCAGTGGTGCTCAGAGCTTATGCCTTGCTTTGCACCAGGGATCACTTCTGGGGAGGTTCAGGGGACAATATGCAGTACAAAGGATTGAACCCGAGTTAGGTGCATGCAACACAGGTGCCATTCCTGTTATACTACATCTTGGGCCCTGCTTAATGAAATTATATATTAAAATAAAGTAGTCATTTCTTTGGCAGAGGTAGATCCATCCAAGCAGTGCTCAGGTCCAGAGGTTTCACCAGCTGGGCTGACCTACCAACTGACTTGGTCAACTTTGCTGTTTGTTCAATGCAGGGGTTCAGGAATGCAATGTAACTTGGGGGATACTTGAATCACCCATGTAGTGCTGATGTCTTTTAGGGCCACACCTAACAGTGCTTGGGGTCCTCCAGGGATTCACATGATGATGCTCTGAAGACAAAAATGGTGCCAGGAAGGGCACCAGGGTCAGGCACATGTCAGGCATGCACCCTAACTATTGTACTATCTCCTGGCTCCAAGTAGTTATTTCTTGAGGAAAAGAGCCACGTAGTTGAGAACTTTGATTAGTTTTACTGCTTATATGAGAGTAATCATAGATTGGCTTCTTAGGAAAATATTTTTTGGTTCTTTCTTTTATATTCACTTTCCTTTTTTTTATTTCAGAGTTCACTCATCACTGAAGAATGGATGAAGACAAAAGAGGAAAAAAGAAAACGTATGTACTCGTAAATGACTGATATTTCCTTCAAATCCCTCCCTTCCCATCTGTGTATACTAAGACTCTGTTTCCTCAGGGAGGATTTTGTCTCTCCAGTGGATTTTTCATGTATCTCAACCCAACTCTAATTTAATAGTGAATTTCCTATGCACCTGGAAGTCTCCCCTAGTCCAACTGTCTTCCATGCCTTGCCTAGAATTAACACTAATAAATGGTTTACACTCTGATAGGTTCAGAAGTCTTTGGGGGCTTGGTTTATAAAATTAATATTTAATGAAATATTACATTTATTTTTGAGAAGGAAAATGTCCTTATTTTTCCAGTTTAGACAATTAGAGTAAATTCCCATATGCTGATAATTTTTTGCCAAAATATTTCAGTGTGAAGTATGATTTTAAGGTAAGAAATAGCTCAGTTAGCAATTTCTTGCTCAGCCTTTTATCTGAGAAGGAGCAATAGCTTTTGAGACAGCTTATTGAGAGCCTGGAGCTATACCACAATGGCTAAGGTGTTTGTTTACCTTGCACATGACAGTCGTGGCTTTATAACTAGCATCAAATATGGTCACATGAGAACCACCAGGAATAATTCCTTAATGCAGAGCCAGAAAATACCCCTGAGCATCATCAGGTGTGATCCAAAAACCAGAACAAGAGAGGGAGCCTCTTGGGCAGTTCATAGATAGAATGAAATTTCTTTAACTGAAATCTTGCTTGTAAGTGTAGGTAAAAATGTATAGTGGAACAAATACTCGCAGTTAAATTCAAAATAATTGGGCCTTGATCCATTTTATGACATGTGAGGACCATCATGCTGGACATGGTACTGGACTTTTGCTATGGAAGACAAAGGACAGATATGCTTTTACTTTCAATCACCTCCCTGTCCAAGTGACTTGAAATTAGTTTTACTTTCTTTGTTTTAATATTGGCAGTCATTGTTGGCTTAATGGTTGATTAATTTTGCTCAGATATTGACATTAACATCTCCATTTTATCTTTAGATCCATTGTTACAGTCCTATACTTAACATTAGTAACCTGGATTTTTTATTATCAATCAGAATTCCACCTGGAAAGAGCTCTGAAAGTGCAAAGAGCTCTGAAACTGCAAAGAAGAATTGCCCTCAAGCAATTTTTTTCGGGTCTGCGAGTCCTGTTACAAAGACATGGTTATCCTGTAAAAGGAAACAAAGCTGGAACATCAGCAAGCACCACTGACCTTTGTCAGAAAAAGGAAGGTTTGAGCTGAGCTTTTGGGAATTCTACTTATAGATTTATGATTAACTGTGTCCAGAGTTAGCTCTGGGTGGGACAGCCTGGTTTCTCGTATTCTTACATATCATGGTGGTGGATGAATGGCTAAAGAATCTTTGGAATCACTGTGAGACAGACCATCACAAAGCAATTCATGATTGGGTTTCAGTAATATAATGTTACAGCACCCATCCACCAGTGTACATTTTCCACTACCAATGTCCCCAGTTTCCCTCCCATCATTCCCCTACCACACCCCTTCCCCAGCCTGCCTCTATGGCAGGCACCTTTCTTCTATTTATCTGTCTGTCTGTCTGTCTGTCTATCATCTATATATCTCTTGTGCATTATGGTTTTCAGTACAGACAGTAAGAGGTCATTGTGTTTGTTCAGGGCATTCCTTATTTTAATCGGGAAGGTAGAGCTGGAATAGCTTTTTTTAAAAAAAAACTGAATGGTGGCTTTGGGGAGTGGATGCGAATGCTGGGGCTCCAGCAGTACAGGGAGGTGGGGGGGCGATGAAGCCCATCTTGACTAGAGAAAACCAAGAGATTTCAGTCACAGAACCTGTGTACCTGAATTTTTAGCAGATTAATATCTCGATGAGGTCCGTCCCGAGGTAGTGGAGTCTGGCTGGGGCCATGGAGGCAATTTTGGATTTGCGAGAGCAAGAGGCTGTAGGGGCTCTGTTTGGGCAGACCCTGGCAAACCCCTCCAGTGTATCCCGGTTTGTTCAGCCTTACACAAGTTTGAAATTATCTGCAGGTTTTGATCTCTTTTAGAGATTTATTTATGGGCCTCTGAAGCAAGGGTGGTAGAACAGTTTATATGGTGGTGCTAGAATTGGTTTGTGGGAGTGACTGCCAGTGCTTCCAAGAATATAGGAAGTCAGAGGGAGGTAGCCCATCATGACTGTGAAAAAGCTTAGAGATTCAGTAAGGTTAATATCTCAGTGAGGTCTGTTCCAAGTTGAAGTCCGGCCAGGTTCATGTGGCAATTTTGGATCATGTGAGCAAGCAGCTGCCGGGGATTCTGCTTGGGCAGGTGCTGCACTAACCTGCCCCCTCTGATGTACCCTGGTCTGTTCAGCCTTTGATCTGTTTTGATGCTTATTCATTGGTCTCTGAAGCAAGGCTGATAAATGTGCTTATATGGCTGATCCAGAGGCGGTTTGTGGGTGTGGCTCCCACACACCTAATTTTCAGAGGTTTGATTTCTCAGGAAACAGTCCTGAGTTGTTGAAGTACAGCCAGAGGCATAGTGGTGATTTTGCAGTATCAGGAAGCCTGAAGGCATCATCAGGTTGTTTATGCACTCCCCTGTGGGTCCAAGTTGACCTTCCAGTGACGTTGCACCCTTTGGACCCCAGTAGTTAGCGGACTAGGCAGGGACCAGGACCAGAGCCAGGGCTGTTACCATTTGCAGCTTGGACACTGGGCAGGCTGCAGCCACTAGTCCAGCAGAGCCTGACCAGGGGACACTCTGACCTGGGTCTCCAGAAAGTTGGCATTCAGGGAGGTTTTCCTCCATAAAATGCTGCAGGTGGCATGGGCTGGTCTGTGGAAGAAATAGAGGCAGGGCAGCCTCATCAGCAATTAACTGTTGGGGCCTCATGGTGGGGAGCCCCTCAACTCAGGGTGCCAAGTCAGACCCAAAGAGCCCTATTCAGACAAGTTAAAACTCTGGCACAGCCCATAACACCTAGAGCTGTGGGAGGCACCATCATTATGAGTACTATTCTGGGTTGGCGCTCTGTGGTAGGTACCCAGCTGGTTTCTTTTGATGGTGTTCTCCCTGAGACAGAATATCCAAGGACCCCCCCACTTTCACTCAAGCAAAAATTTTATAACTATCGGCTGCTCAGAGTGCCGGGAGCTGCTGTCCTTCCACCAGTTCTGGCGCTTTCTGCTGTGTCACTGCCATCTTGACCCTTAAGAAGAGTTTCTAAGAGTCAGTGCTAAAAATACTGTTGAGGTTCAAATAAAACTGGAATTAGGAAATGAGAAATAATAGAAGTACACTATGGAAATAATGATGCATATTTCTGTATCTTGGGTAATTGAAGGCAAATGGTAAATGCTTCAAAGGGAAACGTCCTCAACAGAGTAAAATAGTACCTATAACAAGTTAAGAATATTTAAACCTAAACATCTAAGTAGGTTATGGCCATGATCATATAATCAAGCAGCAAAAGTTTCTTACCTTAAAATGAAAAATTTTCTTGACTCCATATCTCTAGGTAGTATCTTAACGCTCTGTCCTCTTAATGAAAAACATCCTTAAAATGATTGTACTTCTTGTTCCATTCTTTTCTTTACCAACTTCTGTGATGATGCTCCCCTCTCCAGTATGGAGGCTGTTGTAAGAATTCATGCTGATTTGTATATTGTTTAAGTCTTTGTAGTTTTTATCTTTCATTACCTTTCAAAAAACTGGCCATCACTCCCACTATTTTTTTTTATTTTCAGAACAACATGCTTACCTGGTTTCTCTCCCAATTTGTCATCAGTTTCATATATATATACATATAAATATTATATATACAATATTTATATAATATATATAATATTGCTTCCGGCGAGCACATATAAATATTTTGGTATCTTCAAATTTCTTTTCAACTTCTAGAAATTGATGTGACCCAGGGTTTAGTCTTCAGTTTTTTTTATCACTTGTATATATACATTCATTTTCCAGGTAATATCGTCTAGTAGTTTAATTTGAAGTGCAAACTGGTTTCATTAGCCCCAACATTTTAAATATATTTTCTTTATGGCCTGGCTAACTTTCCAGAGTGTCCTGAACACTATGACCTCATATGTGGAAATAATATTTGTTATTAAATTAGCAAGAGAGTTCCCTTTGTCACCTCTTCTCTTGGATATCTTATGGGAAAGTTAGCCTGGCCAAAGGAACTCTTGAACTCTATTGCCTATTTTTCATTCAGATTTTCTTTATTTCTCTACCAACTTTTCCTTGCATAGCTCCAAATTTTAAGTTATCCAAAATACAAAAAAATTAATATAAATTGTAATTATATCACAGCTTTTGTGTCTGACCATAAATTCCTTGGGGGTATTATAAAAAGTCATGCTATAAAAATTAACATGAAAAGTGTTTTAGTCAAATTGTAGTAGTGATTGGTTTACTTTTGACAAGGCATTAGAGGAAACATGAAGACATTAACATAAGTCCAGACCGGTATTTGAATACATAGAAAGTATATGTTAGAGTTTTAGATTAACTTGTATTTAAAAGTGTTGGTGAAATAAAAAAGATACCAAATTGAGACAATACTTAAAAACAAATTTAAACTACATGATGCTAGTTAAGAAAAAGTATGCCATACACATACTTACTTCAATAAAATAGATAAGTCTAACCTCATTTTTATGTATTCAACTGAGAAAGAAACTTGAATCAACAGGTGTCAGAGTCTGAAAATCACAAGCCCAGGCCATGGAACTAGTTCAGGATGTAATATCTTAGTAGCATCTTAGTAGTATAATAGTAGCATCAAACTAAAGGCTTAATGGTTTCATTTGTTCTTGTTTATTAATTTAGGGGCAGAAATATGACATACCCCAGAGTTATCAGGGATAATGCCTAGCTCTGTACTCAGGAGTGACCACTCCCAAGTACTGGGGATAAAATAAGGTTAACTGCCTTCAGGTCAATATCTTACCTCCATTGCCTTTTGTATTCCTACCTACTCCTCCCATTTTAGGAACTGGAATTACTGTTCATTCATTATTTTAGCTGCTCAGGTGAAAAATCTAAGTCCTTCTTTCTTCCATTTTTCTCTTCACTCACCTACTCCATCAGCAAATTCTTTTTACTTCACCTGTAAAATACATCTCTAATCCATTCACTTCTCTCCATTTCTGAAAGCCTTTGTGCCTTTAAACAGAACAGTATCATTAGCTTGTCTTTTAGGGATACCACATTATTTTTGAGAAACTGTCTTGCTAGAATCTCTGCCTCTGCCCTTGTTACCTAATTTGATATATTTTTTACAAACTGCAATAATAATCTTTTAAAAAAATCTCTTGATTAAAAACACCTCATGTTCCTCTCAGAGTCACCAGTTTCTTATCATATACTCTATGTCCCTATGATCTTGCCCTGCTTATCTCTCCCTCCATCACTTCTTTGGCCTCCTATGGGCCAGATTCCTATCTGCCTCTTTGGATTCATTAATTTCTGTCAGGTATGCACAAACCTTTCTTCTTGTCACTCAGATATCTGCTCACATAGTACCTTCTCTGAAGACTTTATTTGACTATCCAGCCTGAATTACTATACATAAAGTACATGAAATTATTGTTGGCTATTGGGCACTCGCAGTCACCATCTGTGAGATAACAAAGGATAGTCACGTATTTTCCTTGATAATACAATATCTTGAACCTCTAATACAGAATATGACACAGTGTAGGAACTCAGTGAGTGAATTAATTTCAGCTAAACAAGAATTAATGGGTTTCTATTATATGGCAGAGAGTAAGCAAAACACTGGGACCGTAATGAGGAATTAGACAATGACCCCTTTCCTAGAAACAAAGCAAGAACAAGTTAACAAATAGCAACGAGTTATAAAAGCCCTTATGATTGATGAACTCCATAGGTTCTTTTCCTGAAAATATATATTCATGTTCTTTCTTCTGTCTTTATATTTAATTGGAGCATTTTAGGCAGTGAGGTTGACCAGGTGAGTGGGGGAAAGAAATGACATTAGAAATCAGCTCTGGGAGAGTCATGGGTTATTTCCTGATTTTGGGGCGCTGTGAGCAAAACAGTTTGGGGCTGGTCGTCACATAGTGATCTTGAGATAGTTGTGTAATGATTTGGTTTATTTTTTTCCTCTCTCCTGTGGTTGCTTCTTCCTGTGCAGTTTCACACTTTTTACTCACAATCATTGGTGATAGTACTCAAGCTCTTCTTCTCAGCCTCCTTATTATCCAGATCTACTCATAGGAAAGTATTTGGGGCTATGCTCACTAAGAAAGCAAGGGTAATTATCAGAATTTTCCTTATCATAGGATTTTGTATTGCCTCTAGGGATAAATGTTTTATACCTGAGTCTCTTCTCTGAGGAGAAGAAATGGGCATTTATTAACAAGCATTCAAATAAGAGAAGATTGGAGGAATATGCTAGTTAGGTTTGTGATGTTGGAGGAAGTAGAAAGGAGTAGGTGTTGATAGCAAAAACTCTTAAGTAAGTGGAGGATCATAAACTTTGCTCATTAGAAAAATCTTGAAGAGTTGGGGTCATTGAATGGGAGATAAAACAATATCAACTGCTTGGAAGACATAGGAGATAAGCCTTAAATTAAAAATTTTATAGCTATGGAAACTTGCTCAAACCTTAATGAGATCAAACTAGATCATGGAATTTCCTACTCTAGCCAGGAATTTGGGAGATTTGGAGTAGTTGGATATGCTTCGAGTCTTTGAAACATCCTTATTTTACCTCACATATTATGGCTACTGGGTTCTGGTATGACCCAAATGATTTAAAAGAAGTAAAAAAAGGTTGAACATTAGTAAGGGTTGGAGACATTGTGATGTATGTAGAAGAAATTTAGTTGAATGATCTTCACAGTATTTTCCAGTTCTAAACATGTCTATGTTTTAATCATTTATAGGCAGATAATCTACACCAGATTCTTCATTGGCATTCAAAATTTTTTCATGAGCCTTTTTTCATAAAAATTCGTTACAGTTTCAAAAACTCTAAAACCTGTAGTTGATCCTTTTTCATTAATTACTTTTATTGAGATACACAGTTACAACGTTGTTTGTTCATGATTGGGTTTCAGTCATACATATTTCAACACCCATCCCTTCACCATTGTACATTTTCCACCACTAATGTCCCCAGTCTCCCTCCCCGCCCCTCATTGCCACTCCAGCAGACACTTTTCCCATAGATAATAACCCACAGTTAATCTTTTTTAATGTGATGGTTTTCTCATACCTTTTTCCTTTGTCTTCCTTTGTCTTGTAATAAGGTAAAATCAAATCAGAGACTGTTGGAGAAACACCTCAGTGGATGCCATCATTTAAAAACTATGAAGATTTTGTTCAGAAGAGTGTGAAAGTAAGAGTGGATTTATTCATTGTTTATTTCATTTGTAGACTAAGTGTAATAGAAGAGAAGAAAAGTGATTTTTCAAAGGTGGTTGGTTAGGAGACTATACATTCCAGAATTACCTAAGAAACTAGGTAAAAATACAGATTCCTTAGACAGTGATTCTTGAATAGACTCAGAATATCAATCCTGGCAGGAGCAAGCTCCCACACTTCTAGTAGTTTCCTCAGAAACCTCTAATGCTAATAGAGTTTGAAAATCAAAGCACAGATTTTACATCGGTTAGTGTCAAGTTTAAGAATTTGACATACATAGTTTTCAAAGAATATGCATTCCAACTATGCAACTGTTAGGAAAAATGAAGTTATAAAATTTGCCTATTGGGCCAGAGCTATAGCCCAGCGGGTAGGGCGTTTGCCTTGCACGCAGCCGGCCCACACCGGCCTGGGTTTGATCCCCGGCATCCCATATGGTCCCCTGAGCACCGCCAGGAGTAATTCCTGAGCAAAGAGCCAGGAGTAACCCTTGAGTGTTGCCAGGTGTGACCCAAAAAGCAAAAAAAAAATTTGCCTATAAATGGATAGACATGGAGAAGATTATGCTGAGTGAAATTATCCAGAGGGAAAAGGACAGATTTAGAATGACTGCATTTATTTGAGGGATATAAAAATAGTATGATACTGATATCCAAGGCCAGGCAAAACAGGGTCAGGAGGTCTTGTCAATGGGTGGAATCTACTGCAAGTGTGTAGGAGTTAACAGTGTACTAATAATTGTTGGAAATGATAATGCTAGTCTAGAACTGAGCATTGAATGTAGGCAAAAGGATATACATGATAACTTTTAAATGTATGTATTGCAAGCCACAATGTGTAAGAGAAGGAGAGAGAGAGAGAAAGAGAGAGAGAGCCTGCCATAGAGGCAGACTGGGAGATGGGGGGGAGAGAACCAGGGAACATTGGTGCTGGGAAATGGGCACTGGTGGAGGGATAGGTGCTGGAACACTTTATGACTGAAACCCAAACATGAACACCTTTGTAATTCTATATCTCACGGTGGTATAATAAAAAAAATTTAAGTAATAAAAAAAAAAAAAGAATATGCTTTTCAAGGCTTACTTTTTTTTTTCTGAAGAACCACGGGGTGTTTATTATGTTCTATTCCAAATGGACTGGTTGATTTCACTAAGTTTATGGACCACAATCTAAAATCTGAATGACTTAGTCTTTAGAATACACAGACAGGGATATAATTTTCCTTTAGTTACTTACTTGTGTCCTTAAATGAGTTAGAAAATAACTTTGGGCCCTCATTTCTTTGCAGCGACATGTTGCAAGAATAAAGTGCCCAAGTATGAAGTATTTAGTGCACTTTCTCACTTTTCTCCTTGGAATTTTCATATTACCATGTTTCTCTTCCAACTTGTGCTATATCCAGAACAATTTCTTCAGCTTTATTTTCTAGTTTAAACATGACTTAATTATGTTCAAATATGCTATATAACCTCTGCATTGAGTTCTTTGTGTAAGATAACTTCTAGACATTCTTTTAAAACTTTTTTTTATTAAATCACAGTGAGATAAACAGTTGTAAAGTTGTCCGTGATCGGATTTCAGTCAGTGTTCCAACTTCTATCCCTTCACCAGTTTTACATTTTTCCACCACAAATGTACCCAATTTCAATTCTTTCACCCCTAGAATTCCTTTTGACAGACACTTTTATTCTCTCTCTACTGTCTCTCTCCCTTTTGGTCATTATAGTTTGAGGTACAGGTACCTTTATCTACTTTTAGCACTCAGTTTTTGTCCCCAGACTGATCATTTACAACTGTCATTGTCATAGTGATCTCTTCTCTTTTCTAAATTCCCTATTCCTCTTCCCCCAACTTGTGACAAGCTACCAACTGTGGACAAGTCCTCCTGGCCCTCATTTATATTGTCCATGGGTATTAGTCTCATACTTTGTTTTTATATCCCACAAATGAGTGAAGTCATTTTGTCTCTCCCTCTATCTCTCCTCTGACCCATTTCACTCATCATGATACTCTCCATGTCCATCCATTTGTAAGCAAATTTCATGACTTAATTTTTTTTCTTAACAGCTGCATAGTATTCCATTGTGCAGATGTATAAAAGTTTCTTAATCCAGTCATCTGTTCTCACTTCTAGACATTCTGTTGGATTATTTTCCTTATCTGGCTAGTCAGTTGAATCTTTTAAACCTTCATTGTATTTCCAATACTCATTATTAAAGTATGGTAAACATACCTGTTTCATGTTCAATCTCTAAAAGTTCTAATATCTGCTTTTAAATGCTGAGTCTTCATTTTCTATTTGTTCCACTTCTAATTTATAATTTATGGTTTCTTCCTATGTTTATGAATGTTATATTACAGACCATGTTAGCTGGAGTTATGCATGAATGTCTTGGGTCTTTTGCAGATGGTATCAAACTCTTTTAGTACATATTGGTTCGGGGCCACTTTAAATAATAGGCTTGACTGTTGAGGACATGCAGGTAATTTGTGAAGCCTAGTTCCATATCTGTGTGAGATGAAACTTCTCTTTAACAATTCCTAGGGAAGGCTGTTCATTCTTTCCTTCTATTGCTAAAACTGATTGAGACAGCATGCAGGTTCCTTATTTCATTTTTCCAGACAATATTTTTCTGTTTTGCTCACTGAGGTCATCACCTTTTGAGAGACCTATTTTAGTCAGCAGTCTTATTTTACATCCTACCTAGTGTGTCCCTGGCTTTGCCTTCTGAGACCAAAGTCTGTCATCTGCTTGTGTGGATAATCCAAAACAAATACAGTTGTCAACTTTTCCCATCTTTCAGTAGTTTCTGACAGATCACTTCCCTTACTTTACCACAAGATGTCATTTGTCATCACTTTAGGATTTCTTACTACTAGGAAGCATATGTTTGAATAGAACAGGAAGGAGGTAGACATATTCATATTTCTAAGTCAATAGCTAACCTAACCACAGATAAAAATTCCTTTAAAATGTTTTAGAATTTTGGAAATTAATTTGAATTAAATGTAAAACAATCTGTTCATGGAAATGAATCATTCTAGCTCCTGTTGAGTTTTTGTATTAATAAAATGTAAGCTGAAATTTGCTTGTCTATGACTCATCATTTGATAAACATCTCATGCCTAAGGTTAAGTAGATTTTGTGCAGGAGGCACAATAATATAATTTTAATTAAGCTTATAACTGCTTTGTTGATATTTAAGGACCACAGTATATTTGAATGTGCTATAATAAAATTTATGCATTTAGAAATAAAGTTTTTCTTTTTATTATTGTTCCACTATTTAATTACATTATTATTCTCTCTTTGTTAGTCTACTGATGGCTTTATGATAATCCTGAACTCAGGTGGATTGATAGTTTTTGTGTCTCCAACTATCTTTACTCTCCTTGGCCATTTACCAGTAAGTTATTCTAATTCTATAATATTTTTCTTCTAAATTCTATAGTATTCTATAGGTTTTCGAGGTTTGTTGTTTGGTTTTCATTGTCTGCTTTAAGAGCATATAAATCATCAAATAAAACATTCTCCATGTTATCAAAATATGCACTTATTTTTACCATCATAAGTGTTGGTTTCAGTTTTAAATCTATGAAAACAAACAGACAAAGGTCATGAAATACAGTGACTCTGTGCATTTGTGTGTGTATGTGTGTGTGTGTTGCAAATTGCCTCTGAAGGCAATATGAATAAGTGCTTTCTTAAATGTAAATGGTGGTCTCCTCAGAACCAGTGTAGAGTTCCTAAGGTGTTTGTTTTGTAAGGCAAACTCTGGAATAGGTGTATTCTTAAATGAGAACTTGATTGGTTCTCATTTAAACTTTTCGCTTCTTGTATAACTGCTTTATTATTATTAAATTTGAGATACTGTCATTTATAACATTGCTAATACAGATAATTAATCAGTTCAGAATCATTTGAGTTTGTGATGCATCACCTTGAATCGTTACTCACCTACTAAGAATGCTCTTATTTATTAATTTGCTCTCATCATATTAAAAACTCATTCCTTAGTGTTTGGTAATCAGTTTACCTACATGTTACCATATTTCAGCTGTATTAATGATAGAGCATCATTTATTTAGTTAATATTTTATCAAGTGCTTTCTTGTACAAAGCTGTGTTCTGTCTAGGTGCTGAAGATGTAGCCGTAAATATGACAGCCAAGGTTTCTATTCTAGTGTAAATGCACTTTTTGGGGGCAGCAGAAAATAAACAAATGAACATATACATGCTATTTTGGTGAAGTAATGATGTATGCTCTAATAAAAAAGACAAAAATTACTAGTTAATTGTTGCTATTTAAAAATACATGTTGGGGAGTGGAGCTAAAGTACAACAGATAGGGTGTTTGCCTTGCATGTGGCTAACCGGGTTCGATCCCTGGCATCCCATATGATGCCCAGGAATAATTCCTGAGTTCAGAGCCAGGAGTAACTCCCTGAGCATCGCTGGGTGTGACAAAAATAAACAAATAAATATAAATAAGCAAATAAATAAATAATTGATTAAAATACATTTTAGGTACTGGAGAGATATTATAGTAGGGAAAGCACTTCCCCCTTGCCTGCAGCTGACCCGGGTTCAATCTCCAGCATAATCATATAGTTTTTCAAGCTTTGGTGCGAGTGACTCCTGATCACAGCCTTATATGTTCCCTCCAAAGAAAAAAAAATTAAAATATATTGTCAAGAATATATTGTCATGATTCACAGGAAGTCAAGGAGAAAGCCATAGCAAAGATCCTTGAAAGAGTGTTTACCTCTGAATGAAGAGCTTGTAAAATGACCCTTGTTTGAAGTGTTTTGGAATGAGCAGAGTGTTCTTTGAGTAATAGAGGGTATGTGAGAGGTCAAAAGGCAGAAAGATAGCAGAACAGAGATTTAGATCAAGGCCATTGATGAATTACTTGAGTTGCCACAAGGACAGTGTTGAGCAGAGGATAGCCTGGTATGGCTCCACAGAGACCACTCTGGCTCTCTGTGGAGAGTGAAGGGAGACTAATTGCCTAACAAGTTTAAACACTGGGATTTTCACCAAGACTTTCAATATCATCTGATATCTAGAGGACGGCTTATACTAGCATCTGGGAAGTGGACGGTTCATAGAATCAGGAGGTCAGAAACAAAATTTCTGACTCCAAATAAACTGGATTTGGAGTAGGAGAGAAAAATGGCAAGTCAGGGGCAAGCATGGGGGGTCAGTGGAGGTGCCATTTATGTGAGTTGGAGGGATGAGTATGTTTTTGAGAAGAAAGGAAGGGTGCGGTATGACTGAAACCCAATCATGAACAGCAAACATTATAGTTGTCTATTCTGGCAGAGATATAATAAAATTCAACAAAATTCATAGTAGAGAACAGTCTGGACTGGACACAAAATTTGGAAATTGAGAGAGGAGTGGTATTTAATGAGATGTAATAAGGGCGGAGTACCCAGACAGACATTATAGTTAAAGAAGAGGCTCAGTGACTAGAACTGAGCACCACTGTGTCGAGTAGTCAGGAGAAGAGAAGGTTCCAGCAAAGGAAGTTGTTGATGTAGAAGTTATCGTTATGTGTGTGGTCTCCTAAAAGTCCAGTGAAAAAAAGTCTTTTGAGAAAGGAGAAATCACTTTAACCAAATGCTGAGATGTTAGGGAAGATCAAGCTGAGAACTGACTGTTGGATTTATCGGTAGTGGTCGTTGGAAGCCTTAGAAATAGTGATAAGGGTAGCAACCTAATTAGTGTGGTTTCAGCGGATAATGAGAGGTGAAGAAAGGAGAAAACAATCTGACTCAGAGTGGAGCAAGGCACTGCTCAGCTGCGGGACAGGATGTATTGTTAAGGAAGACGGGATTTTGGGAATTTCCATTGTTTTAATTTTTAAGATATGACACCATTTAAGCAATAGCATTTGCTTGCTTTGGGAAAGATGTAGCAGAGAGTGAAAGCATAAGAGTGTGGGGTAGGGATGGGATATGGGAAAAGCAGTCCTTGGTGAGTGGTGAGGACAAGATGCTGTGTAGCAAGTCATTCTTCTGAATGGAAGGGAAAGTAGGCGGGTGCTGTGGCTCCAGTGTGGTGTTCTCTTCTTCCTGATACCACTGAAGTAAGAAATAAGGTCTGCAGATGAATCTAAAGGGTGGGGGTTGCAGAAGGAAAAGCAGTAGTTGCTTTAAGAGTAGAAGAATACAACGCCAGAGTTGTAGTATGGCAGGTAAGTGCTTTCCTTGCATGTGACCAACCTGGTTCCCTGAGTCCAGCCAAGAATAATACCTGAGCACAGAGTTAGGAGTAAGCCCTAAACACCAACAGATGTGCCCCCAAACAAACAGGAATCAAAAACAAAGCAAAAGAGTAGTATCAGAGTACAATGTCCAGTAAATGTGAAATAATTCCCTAAGTAGAACTGAGTTCTCATTTTAAATAACACAAAGTGTGTTTGAGATTTTTCTTCATGCACTTTCAGTTGCTTGGGTAAAGGTCTAGGATAAATGAAGAGTTGGAGTTTACCAGATAAATGAGTTCCTAGGCCAGTGTCATTTGTGTGGAGGTCCATGTACTCACTCTAATGCCGAAGTTATCACAAATGGTACAGTCAGCAGCCAGTTTGAAGAGGTAGATATGGCGAAGCCCCCCAAAATAGTACTTCTGTCCTCCTGGAGCTTGACAAATCATAGTTGGGATGGAGAAACTGGTTCTGGAGAATAAGGCACATATTTCACTATGTGATTCTGCAGTGGGTGATTTTAGAAACTGATGGGAAGGAATCAAATTTGTCAAAAGGTGCTCCCTTTACTCAGTACTCAACCACTCCAGAACTTCTAAAGGTTTGGAGAAATGTGAGTCAGGAAACGTGGCTGAAGATCAAATGCATATGGGAAACTTGGATTTCTTATAAGTCATAATATGGCACCAGAGTTGATTTTTTCTAAGTATGTCAGAGATGAATAAGCACATAGAGTGATTCAAATGATGAATCCTGGAATCTTATCTGGGTCAGGAAGATGCTGCGCCTTGAAGGGAGAGGATAAATAGGGAAAATGTGGTAGGGATGAACTGGAGGTCTTTGTGGGTATAGATTACTTAGAGAAACAGGAAACTTGCATGAATACTTGGGAAATTTAGGGATCATTAGTTATGAGTTTGTTATGTAATGGGGACTTTTTAGAGGTATGTCAAGTGTTACCATAAGATGCTTGAGGTGGAGCAGATGATAAACTTACTGGTGGTAAGGGAGTTAGATAAAGTGAACAGTCATAACACGTAACAAAAATATACTTTTTTTTACCTCTAGGGAAATATCTTGGGAACTTCACTCTTAAACTTTATTCCTGATCAAGAGAAATCCCAAGTCTCTGGATATATTGCTTTCAGCGCTCCCTTGTCACATTCAGGTAGATTTTCAAATATTAAGTTCTTAAAGTTTAAGAGTCAGGTGACAGTCACTTTGAGGAATAACAAACCTCGATCTTAGTCAAAAGGCCGAGAAGGCATTCAAGCTATTGTATATGTTATATATTAATTTAACAACTTAATTCACAAATTATACTTCTAGTGTTCAAAGATCTCTCCTCAGTTAAATCTTGTCCTGTATAAGGAATCCAGAGTATTTCAGATTTTGTGTAACTATATTAGTGTTATATGAGTAACACTCCATCTGGCACCCAACCCTACAGATAAAGCATTAATAGCGATAAAATTGCTAATGCTCAGGGAAGAAGGTTATGATTTTGCAAAATTCCAACTATGAATAACAGTAAAAATATTAAATACCCTGCAGAAAACAGCACAGTACAGATGAAACCTGGTGTATGTATTTCTATTTGTATCTGATCTTTTAGTGGGGGAGACACATTACATTTGGATGTCACTTAAGAAGAGGAAATGTTGGATATGGTTGCAGCTCTCCTTATGAATATGCAAACTTTGTCTTGAATGTAGTAGATATTTCAGACGGTAAGCAATTCTAATTTTAATATACCTAAATGAATTTCATGAGTTATGCAGCTCTTTATTGCTAATTACTGCTTTTGTCAGCACTGTCAGAGTCTCTTAGATCTCTATTACCACAGATTTTGGTTTCAGACTTTCATTAGACTTAAATATTAATGGTGAAATGTCCGAGTTTCAGTCAGGTGGTAAACATGGTGACTGAGCTGGCATGAATGCCTCTTTTCAGTCAGAGAGAGTACAGTGGGGAAAGCTTTTGCTTTATATGCAGCTTACCTGTGGGTCAGTCCCTGGAATTCCATATTATCTTCCAAGAACCACCAGGAGTGATTCTTGTGCACAGAGTCGGAGTAAACTGTGAGCACTGGCAAATGTAGCACAGAAAACAAAAATAAGCAAACACACAAAAAAGACATCACAAAATTTAACGTATACATAAATAAATATAGAAAGAAATCAGATAGCCCCCCAATTTTATTGTTCCCAGCTGATACCTCCAGGGTGATCTTCTGAGTGGGGGGGCCAGCTTCCACCCTATCAAAGCTCTGACAACTGAACACATGGGATAAAGCTGTTACCATGCCTCTGGCCAGACTTCCCAGTTAAATATTTTTGATCTCATGGAACTAACATTTTCAAAATCTACAATACAGAAATCCCAGTAATAGTACACCAGATTGAAGGGAATGCAATGTAGAAAGAAGCCAACCAGTATTGACTAACAAAAACATCAACACAAAAGGCTTAGCTTGCAACAGCAGCTTAGTAACACCTCAGACAAGGACTTAACGTCCCCGTGGTGAGATATAACAATTTCCACAAAATTTCTTCTGTGGAAATATTTCTTTTTCTTTTTTTAAATTTTTTATTTTTACAATTACAAAGATATACAATTAAAAAGTTCATATTTGGGTTTTGGTCATACAGTGTTCCAGCACCCATCCCGCCAACAATATTTCTTGATCATTCCATTACCCATTTAGTGGTAACAAGCAATATAAAATAAATTATTGTGGGGCTGCTATAGGAGCAGGCTTGAAGGATGGTTGGGAAAATGGAGACAGTGGTGGGGGAAGGTGACAGTGGTGGTGGAATTGGTGTTTGAATGTTGAATGCCTGAAACAAATCATCACAAACAACTTTGTAAAGCTCAATGTTTAAATAAATTGGGAAACTATTCTTCTTCTTCTTCTTCTTCTTCTTCTTCTTCTTCTTCTTCTTCTTCTTCTTCTTCTTCTTCTTCTTCTTCTTCTTCTTCTTCTTCCTCTTCCTCCTCCTCCTCTTCCTCCTCCTCCTCCTCCTCCTCCTCCTCCTCCTCCTCCTCCTCTTCTTCGGCTTCTTCGGCTTCTTCTTCTGTTGCTGCTGCTGCTGCTTCTGATTCTGATTCTGCTTCTTCTTCTGCTGCTGTTTCTGCTTCTTCTGCTTCTTCTGATTCGTCTGCTTCTTCTCCTTCTTCTTCTTCTGCTGCTGCTGGTGCTACTTCTGCTTCTTCTGCTTCATCATCATCTTCTTCATCTGCTGCTGTTGCTTCTTCTGCTGCTACATCTGCTTCTGCTTCATCATCATCTTCTTCTTCCTCTTCTTCTGCTGCTTTTGCTTCTTCTTCTTCTTCTTATTCTTTTTTTAATTTTTTAAAAAATTTTTATTATACCACCGTGAGACATACAATTACAAAGGTGTTCATAATTGGTTCTTGGTAGTACAGTATACCAGCACCCATCCCTCCACCAGTGCCCCATTTCCACCACCAATGTACCCCAATCCCTCCCGCCCACCCCCAGGCTGCCTCAATAGCAGGTAACCCAGTATCCTCTCTTTCTCTCTCTGTCTCTCTCTCTGTCTCTGCAACTCTCTCCCTCTTCTTATTCTTATTCTTCTGCGACTTCTGCTTCTCCTTCTCCTTCTTCTTCTTCTTCTTCTTCTTCTTCCTTTTCTTCCTTCTCCTTCTCCTCCTCATCCTAGTACTCCTTATCCTCCTTCTTCTCCTCCTCGTCTTCCTCCTCCTTCTCCTCCTCCTCCCGCCTTACACATTGTGGATTGTGGACAGAGAAAGACTCATGAATCCAGCAAAATTTCAGAAGGCTTTACTCTCCCAGGTTCTTCTATGCAGTCTAGTAGAAGAAAACCCCAAAGTTTAGGTTCCTGATTGGGTCCTGGCCATGTGTAAGTTTAGAATCCTAAGCCAAGATGGTTTCAGCCACGTGGTAAGGCCCAACAGGGAAAGGGAGAGAGAGAAGGAATGCAGAGGCAGAGGGTGAAGAGAAAGAGCGTGGGAGAGAGAAAGCAGGCTACTGCTTTAATATCTTTTTCAGTCCTGACTGGCCCACATCAATGGAGAGCAGTTAAGGTCAATCCCCTCATGTTTGCTTCTCCCATGACCTCACCTAATCCTACTGAAATGTTAATATTGCTTCAGTCAAGGTCTGTCTTTGCAGTTTTCCTGCAGGCCCTATGCAGGGGTGGGGAGGGCATGTATCTGTATCATGGATATTCTACAGCCAGGTATATATTTATCCAAGCCTTCACAAGATCCTTGTCTATACTTCACAGTTGTTTTGTATATTAGCCTTTCGATTTATTAGAGAGCACACTTGCTTGCTTGAAGGAAAATAGCATTTCTCTCTGATCTAATTATAACTATATTATACTAAGAGATCCAGCGTAGTCAGGTAAAAATACTTGTAAGATCTGTCTAGTACCACAATGATTGCGGTAGCATGAGAGAACATGTTTATACTAGCTAACATAGATTACATGTAAGATAAACTGCCACATAGAGTCACAGATCCAAACTGTTTTCTGCCCCTATCTATGAAGTGGCCTGCAGGAGGTAATTCCAGGCAAGATGCAGAGGCTCTGGGCAACAATGTACTGCAGCATATTCCTGAGGGTTTGTCTCAGTATATTCAGCCCTATTCCATTAATCTGTGGTTTGTCTTTATTCTAGTATTCTGTTTTAATTACTGCAGCTTTTTGGTAAAGTTTTGAATTTGGGGAAAATGATACCGCCCATGTTCTCTTTTTTCCTAAGGATTACTTTTGCTTTTTGGGGGTGGGTGTTATTAACTGATCATATATGTGAGGGTCTGTTTTAGGATGTTCAACCCTAATCCATTGATCTAAGAGTCTGTCTCAGAATATATAGCCCTATTCCATTGATCTAAGGGTCTGTCTTCTAGTACATGAGGTACTAATTAGTGCCACTTTGTGGTAGAGTTTGAAGTTGGGGAAAATGACACTTCCCATCTTTCCCCCTAATATTGTTTTATCTCTTCTGGGTGGGGATGGAAGGTGTTGTTGTTTTATATGAATTCCAGGTGTGTTTGATCTATTTCTTGGAAATTGTCATGGATATTTTATAGGGACGGCATTGACTCTGTGATGATTTGAGGAGTCACTTGATCACTTGATTACTTGAATAACGTTATTCATCGATTTGCTCAAGCGGGTATGAGTAACATTTCCATTTGACTCTATCACGTGCTAATGTAGCCCAATGACATCTGGTTGCTTCAGGAATACGAAGAGCCTCAAATTGTTCCTTCAGGGTCTTGATGAAGAAGTCTGAACATCGTGTAGGTGGGCGGCCACATGATCTTTTGACATCCCGTGGGATCCAGTCAGTAAAGACTCTAGTCCAGCGGTCATCTCCAAATCGCATTACATGTCCAGCCCATCTTATTTTCAATGCCTTGGCAAACGAGACAGCGTCCCTGATTCTGGAATAGCGATGGAGGTTGGAACTCCAGATTCCTTCTCTCACTTGAGTGAGGCGTGATATTCTAAGCATAGCTCTTTCGGTTCCTCTCTGGGAGACCCAAATAGCATTTTCGTCTTGTTTTCATAGGGCCCAGGTCTCTGAGACATATGTTACTGCAGGGAGAATGGTGGAGTCAAAGAGATGTGCCCGGAGCCGGAGGTTCTTTTGTCCTTTTAGCTATTTCTTCTATGCAAATAGTAATACTTTGGGAATAGTTACTATTTTAATGATGTTAATCATCCCTATCCATGAGCAGGGGATGTGTCTCCATTTCTTTGTGTCCTATTTTATTTTTTGAAGTATAGTTTTTTAAAATATTTTTATTATACCACCTTGCGACAGATAATTAAAAAGATGTTCATGATAGGGTTTCAGTCATGCATTTTTCCAGCACCCATCAGTACACCAGTGTCCTATTCCCAACAGCAATGTCCCCAAATTCCCTCCCCCCTCCCCCAGCCTGCATCTATCACTTGATCACACTTGACATCCCATTATTCATCGATTTTCTCAAAAGGGCACCAGTAACATTTCCATTTGACCTTATCAAGTGCCAGTGTAGCCCAATAGCATCTGGTTGCTTCAGGAATACAAAGAGCCTCAAACCATTTGTTCAGGGTCTTGAGGAAGAAGTCTGACCATCTTGTAGGTGGGCAGCCACGTTGACATCCCGTGGGATCCAGTTGGTAATGATTCTAGTCCAGCAGTCGTCTCCAAATCGCATTACATGTCCAGCCCTTCTGATTTGCAATGCCTTGGCAAACGAGACAGTGTCCCTGACTCTGGAACAGCAACGGAGGTCGGAACTCCACATTCCTTCTTTCACTTGAGTGAGGCGTGTATTCCAAGCATAGCTCTTTCAATTCCTCTTTGGGAGACCCAAATAGCATTCTCATCCTGCTTTTGTAGGGCCCAGGTCTCTGAGGTGTATGTTAATGCAGGGAGAACGGTGGAGTCGAAGAGATGTGCCCAAAGCCGGAGATTCTTTGTTTTTTTGCTATTTCTTTGACGGTTTTGAAGGCATGCCATGTCACTCTCTCTTCCTCCTGCGCAACTCAGGTTTTAGGTCATTCATCATTTTGACTTCTCGACCTAGGTACACATAACTGCTGCATTCAGAGATGTTTGTTCCATTGAGAGTGAATGGAGCCTCTGGAACTAGTTCATTTTTCATGAACATAGTTTTGTTGAGATTCAGCTGTAGACTTATCTTTCCCCATTCCCGGTCAAAGTCATCCAGCATTTGTGCCACTTGGCTAATGTTTGGTGTTATTAGAACAATGTCATCAGCGAAGGGTAGGTGGAGTAGTTGCCCGACCGTCTATCCCTCACTCCCATTCCTTTCCTTCCCATTCTAATTTTTGCATGATGTTCTCAAGGGTGATGCTGAAGAGTTTTGGTGAAATGGTATCACCCTGCCAAACCCCTCTTTTTGACATCAATGATCACTTCCTTGTAGTGATCATTGACGTCATATATATATATATATATATATATATATATATATATATATATATAGAGAGAGAGAGAGAGAGAGAGAGAGAGAAAGCTTGCATCTATATCAGGAACTATTCCTCTTCTCTCTCTCTCGCTTACACTTTGTGGCTTGCCCTATAGACATTTAGGGATTATCATGTAAATCCCTTTGTGTGCATTCAATGTTCAGTTCTAGTGTAGCATTAACATTTCCCACAATTAGTAGATCACTAGTATATATTTATATACCTCTAATGAATGCAGTCATCCTATATCTGTCCTTTACCTTCTGACTAATTTCACTCAGCATGGTAATCTCATGTCCATCTGTGGGGGAAACTCTGGGCCCCCACACAAAATCTGGGAGCAGGGTCAGAATCCCATTCTGCCCCAAGGTTAACAGCAGCTGGAGGACGGAGAAAGACGTGAGAATCCAGAGAAGTTTCAAAATACTTTACTGACACAGGTTCTGGCATACAAATCAGCAATAGGAAAACCCCCAAATTTTGGGGTTTCCGGCTGGGCCGCAGCCATATGTAGACCAAGATGGCTGTCACCATGTGTTAAGGCCCTGCAGAGAGGAGACAGCAAAGAGGCAAGAAGGGGAGCGCCAGCAGAAAGGGGGAAAGAGCAAGAAATCAGGCTTGATTTTATATCCCAGGTCTCACTCCAATGGAAAGCCATCAGGGTCAAATTCCCTCAGGTAATTTCTCCCAGCAGACTAACCTATCACAGCCCGGCTCACGCAGCTGCTTGTGGCTGCGCGGTTCATCAATAAATGCTGGATTTTGAGATGACAAGTGTATGCTACCCACACGGCAGAGCCTTGCAAGCTACCCGTGTCGTATTTGATATGCCAGATACCAGTAACAATTATAGACCTCATTCCCATGACCTGATGGAATGGTTTTGAGGCTCTTTATGTTCCTGGAGCAAGCAGGTTCCCCTGGGATCTACTTGCATGAGACAGGTCATATGGAGATGTTACTGGTGCCCGCTTGAGCAAATCGAAGATGAACGGGAAGACAGTGATACAGTGATACAGTGAATTTCTCCCAGGACCTCACCTAGGCCCTTTGAGATGTTCATGTTGCCAAGCCAAGATCTGCCTTGGAAATGACCCTGCAGGGTAGAGTGGAGGAGTGGTTTCTGAGATGAACTGTATCTCAAAATACAAAGGTATGCATCTGTACCAAAGAATATTCTATTGCCAGTTATATATTTCTCCAAGCCTTCACAAGAATCTCATTTTTACTTCATGGTTGTCCTGTATATCAGCCTTTGAGTTATCAGAGAGCCAGACTTGCTTGCTTTGAGGCAAACAGCCTTTTTTCTCTGGTCTAGTTATTTAGAGATCCATTGTGGCCAGGCAAATATACCAGTAAGATCTAGCTCGTCCCATGATGATTGTGGCAGCATGAAAGAATATTTATATCAGCCAGTTTAGAATATATAGTCACCTTCAAACTGCCACCTTCAAACTGTCCTCCTCCTATCTACAAAGTGATCTGCAGGAGGCAACTTCAGACCAGATGCAGAGGCTCTGGGCAGCAGTGTACTGCAACATTCATCCATTTGTATGTAAATTGCATGACTTCATTTTTTGACAGCTGCATAGTACTCCATTGTGTAGTTGTACCACATTTTCTTTAGCCAGAATTCTGTTCTCGGGTATTCAGGTTCTTTCCGCATTCTGGCTATTATGAATAGTGCTGCAATGAATATCAAAGTGCAGATAGTGTTTATTCTGTGTGTTTTTGGGTCTCCAGGGCATATTCCCAGGTGTGGTATTGCTGGGTCAAATGGGAGCTCAGTATTTAGTTTTTGGAGGAATGTCCATGTTGTTTTCCAAAATGGATAGACCAGTCAGCACTCCCACTGACAGTGGATGAAAGTCCCCTTCTCCCCACGTCCACGCCAGAAGAGGTTGTTCTTGATCTTTTGGTTGTGTGCCAGTTTCTGTGGTGTGAAATGATACCTCATTGTTGTTTTGATTTGCATCTCCCTGATGATTAGTGATGAAGAGCACCTTTTCAAATGCCTTTTGGTGATTTGAACTTCTTCTTTTGTAAGTTTCTGTTAATTTCTTCTCCCTATTTTTTGGATTGGGTTGCCTGATTGGGTTGGCTGTTTTCTTCTTGTAAAGTGCCTAATATTATATATATATATATATAATATTATATATTTATAATATCCTGGGTATTAACCCCCTTATCAGAGGGCATTAGTGAATATTTTTCCTAGTCTGTGGGCTCTCTGTGTATCTTGCTTCTTTTGAGGTGCAAAAGCTTTTCAGTTTTATATAATACCTTTTGTTTATCTTTTATATAATCCCATTTGTTTCCATATGCGTTGTCAGTAGTGTTTCAACTTTGAAGATGCCTTTAGATTTGATGTTGTAAAGCATTTTTTCCAATGTTTTCTTCTATGTACCTTATAGATTCATGTCCAATGTTGAGATCTTTGATTCATTTTGATCTAATCTTTGTGCACGGTATTAGAAGAAAGTCTAATTTCAATTTTTACATGTAGCTGCCCAGTTTTCCCAGCACCATCTGTTGAAAAGGTTTTCATTACTCCACTTAATATTTTTTCCTGTTTTATTAAATATTAAGCGATCATATATTGGAAAGTCTGTGTCAGAATATCCTTTTTATTCCATAGGACTGCAGGTCTGTATACCTTTACCATTTTGCCATACCTTTGCCATTTTGATTACGACTGCTTTGTAGTAGAGTTTGAAATTAGGGAAATATATACCTCCCGTCTTCTTTTTCCCAAGGATTACTTTAGCTATTCATGGGTTTTATTACTCCATACAAATTTCAGGTGTTTGGTCAATTTCTTTGAAGAACATCTTAGGAGTCCTTAAAGGGACCACATTGAATCTGTATAATGTTCTAGTGAGTATTACCATGTTAATAATGTTAATTCTCCCAATCCATGAATATGGATACAATTTCTATCTTCTTGATTTTATGGAAGTATGTTTTGTGGCTCAGCATGCGATCTATCTTGGAGAATGTTCCATATGCACTGGAGAAGAATGTGTATTCATCTTTTTTGGATGAAAAGACATATATATATATATATTTACCAGCCCTCTTCAATTTCTTCTTTCAGCACCATATTTCCTTGGTGAGTTTCAGTCTTGTCAATCTATCAAGAGTTGATAGAGTAGTGTTGAAGTCTCAGACTACAATTGTGTTACTGTCAATGTCTTCTTTGAAGTCTGTTAGCAGTTGTTTCAAGTATTTTGCTGTCCCCTTGTTGAGTGCATATATGTTTAGGAGTATGATATCTTCCTGATATACATATCCCTTGATTATTAAGAAATGACCTTCACTTTTCCTTTTAACCTTTTCAGCCTGAAGTCTATGTTGTCAGGTACTAGTATGGCCACACCAGCCTTTTTGGAGGAGTTGTTTGCATGGAGAATTGTTTTCCAGCCCTTTAACTTTGAGTCTGTGTTTGATTATTCAGATGTGTTTCTTGCAGGCAGTAGAATGTTGGATTCAATTTTTAATCCATTCTGCCACTCTATTCCTCTTAATTTTTGCATGTAGACAGTTTACATTGAAAGAGATTATTGTCATGGGACTTTGTGGCATCTTTCTGTTTAAACATTTTGTGCTTTTTGGGGTTTGCCTTATCTTACAGTAGACCTTTCAGTCCTTTTTAAAGTTGGTTTTGAGTCTATGAAGACTTTCAGTTGTTGTTATCTATAAAGTGGTGTATTTTCCCTTCAAATCTGAATGCGAATCTAACTGGGCAAAGCATTCTTGATGAGGCCTTCATTTCATTCAGGCTTTTCACAATATCTCACCATTGACTTCAGCTTGGAGTGTTTCATTTGAAAAGTCTGTTGTGATTCTTAGGGATTCTCCTTTGTATGTGATTTCCTTCTTTGATTTGTCTCTTTTAGTATTTTATCTCTATCTGTAGTTTTTGTCATTTTAATTAGGATGTGTCTTGGAGTATTCTTAATGGGATTTCTTTTAGCTGGTAACCTTCAGGTCTCCTGAATCTGGGAGCAATCACTCTTTAATTCTGGGAATATTTCAGCAATGATGGTTTTTAACAGTTACTTCTTCATCCGGATGATCTTCTGCCCCCCTGAGGCGCCAATTGCCCTTATGTTATTCCTTTTAACTTCATCCCGATTATTTCTTGTTGTCTGTTCATTTATTGTTTGCTAGTATTTTGTTGAAGATCTTAGCATCCGTGTTCATCAGGGATATTGGTCTGTAGTTTTCTTTCTTTGTGTTGTCTCTCCCTGCTTTGGGTATCAGGATGATATGTGCCTCATAGAAGCTGTTTGGGAGTGTTTCTGTTTCTTCTGTTTCCTGGAAGAGCTTGAAAAGGACTGGCAGTAGGTCCCTCCTTAAAGGTTTGGTAGAGTTCACTAGTGAACCCGTCGTGACCTGAGCTTTTGTGTTTGGGCAGACTTTTAATTACTGTTTCTATTTCCTCAATGGTGATAGGCTTATTCAGGTATTGTAGGTCTTCTTGTTTCAGCCATGGGAGGTTATAGGACTCCAGGAATTTATCCACTTCTTCTAGATTCTCATGTTTCACGGCATACAGTCTCTCAAAGTAATCTCTGATGATCTTTTGGATTTCTATGGTTTCTGTTGTGATGTCACACTTTTTATTTCTGATTCTGTTTATTTGGGTTCTCTCTTTCCCTGTCCTTACAAGTCTTGCCAATGGCTTGTCAATCTTGTTTAACTTTTCATAAAACCAGCTCTTGGTTTCATTAATCTTTTGGATTTTTTTTTTTTGTTTCCAAATCATTGATTTCCTCTCTAAGTTTTATTATTTCCTTTTTTCTGCCTGGGTTGGTCTCCTTTTGTTGGTCTTTTTCTAATGTCTTCAGCTGTGTAGTCAGGTTACTTATATGGGCCCCTTTCTTGTTTCCTGATGTATGCTTGCAGAGCTATAAACTTCCCTCTTAACACGGCTTTTGCCGTGTCCCACAAGTTCTTATAGTTGGTGTCTTCATTTTCATTTGTTTCCAGAAATCTTTGGATTTCCTGTTTGATTTCTTCTATGACCCATTTGTTGTTCAGGAGTGAGCTGTTCAGTTTCCAGGTGTTTGGTTTGACTCCCTGTTTCTGTGTACGGTTAACTTCCATTTTCAGTGCATCATGGTCTGAAAAGATAGCTGACACAATTTCTATCTTTTTTATTTTATTGAGGTATGCTTTGTGGCTCAGCATGTGGTCTGTCTTGGAGAATGTTCCATGTGCACTAGAGAAAAATGTGTATTCAGCTTTTTTTGGCATGAAAATCCCTGTATATATCCACTAGCTCTCTTTCTTCCATTTCTTCCTTGAGGGCCAATATTTCCTTGGTGAGTTTCAGTCTTGTTGATCTATCCACCGTTGATAGAGCAGTGTTGAAGTCTCCAACTATTATTGTGCTACTGTTAATGTCTTCTTTGAGGTCTCTTAGCAGTAGTTTTATATATTTTCCTGGCCCCTCGTTGGGTGCATATATGTTTAGTAGTGTAATTTCTTCCTGGTGTACATACCCCTTAAGTAATAAGAAATGGTCTTCGTTGTCCCTTCTAACCTTTTTCAGCCTGAAGTCTATATTATCTGATACTAATATGGCCACACCAGCCTTTTTGGAGGAGTTGTTTCCATGGAGAATGGTCTTCCACCCTTTGATTTTGAGTCTGTGTTTGTTCTGATTATTCAGATGCGTTTCTTGTAGACAGCAGAAAGTTGGGTTCAATTTTTAATCCATTTTGTTGCTCTGTGTCTCTTAATTGGTGCATTTAGACCATTAACATTGAGAGAGATTATTGTCATCGGATTTTATGTCATCTTTCTGTTTGTGCTTGTTGTGCTTATGATTTTGGTCGCATTACAGTAGACCCTTCAGACCTTCTTTTAAGGTTGGTTTTGAGTCCATGAAGTTCCTGAGTTGTTGCTTATCCATGAAGTTGTGTATCTTTCCTTCATATCTGAATGTGAGTCTGGCCGGGTAAAGAATTCTCTGTGAGGCCTGCAGTTCATTGAGTCTTTTCACAATATCCCACCATTGTTTTCGGGCTCAGAGTGTTTCATCAGAGAAGTCTGCTGTAAATCTTAGAGATGTTCCTTTGTATGTGATTTCCTTCTTTGATCTTGCTGCTTTCAGTATTCTATCTCTATCTATAGTTTTTGTCATTTTTATTAAGATGTGTCTTGGAGTATTCTTGTTGGGGTTTCTTTTAGCTGGTATGACTCACGGGCCTCCTGGATCTTGAGGCAAGCATTCTTTAGTTCCGGGAACTTCTCAGCAATTATGGCTTTGACAGTTTCTTCTTCATCAGGGTCTTCTTCTTGGCCTTCTGGGACCCCAATGACCCGTATGTTGTTTCTTCTGGCTTCATCCCGATTATCTTTTGTCTGTTTGGTAATTGTGAGTCTTTTTTTCTATCTTCTGGTGTTGTGTAGAGAATCTTTTGGAACTCGTCCTCGAGATCACTAATTCTTTTCTTCAGTAGCTATTATTCTGCTATGCTGGCTTTCCATTGTGTTTTTCATTTCATTTACCTCATTTTTATTTTTTTTTTTTTTTTTATTTTAAATTTTTTATTATACCACCTTGAGACATACAATTACAAAGGTGTGTTCACAATTGGTTCTTGGTAATACAGTATTCCAGCACCCATCCCTCCATTATTGCCCCATTTCCACCACCAATGTACCCCCCCCCTCCCACCCACCCCTAGGCCTATGTTCATTCTTTTTTTTTAATATTTTATTACACCGCCATGTGATATACAATTACAAAGATGTTCATGTTTGGGCTTTCCGTCATACAGTGTTCCAGCACCCATCCCTCCACCAGTGCCCATTTCCCACCACCAATGTCCCCACTTCCCTCTCCCCTCCCTAGCCCGCCTCTATGGCAAGTTCTTTATCTCTTCTCTCTCTCTCTTTTTCTCTCTTCTCTTACACATTGTGGATTGCAATACATACATTCAGAGATCATCATGTATATCTTTTTTCCTATATTCAATGCTCAGTTCTAGGCTGGTATTATCATTTTTGACAAATATTAGCACACTGTTCCCTTCTCTGTCTTACCTAACCACTGATTACCACATGTTTGTGGTAGATTCCCACCTTTTTTTTTTAATTGAAAGATGCTCATGTAGAGCTCTGGTTTTACAGTGTTCCAACACGTACCCTCCGCCCAAACCCATCTCCCATCACCAATGTCCCCACCTCCCTCCGCCCTCCCGCTCCTCAACCACTTGGCGGGTTCTGTATGTCATTTTTTTCCTCTCTATATCTCCTTCCCAACAAACTTTCCTGCTCTTCGTTGAATGCAGTGCATTAAAAGACATCACTGTTTCACTACTTTAGTGGACCGCGTGGCCTCTTGGAGCCGCCTACCTGGGCTCGAACTGGCTTTGCTCTGTTGATCTGGTCTGAGGCAGTTTCGCAGCATCCGGACAGCAAAAATGGTGGCTAGTGTGATGGGCGAAGTCTCATCCGGCTGCTTCCGGGACCCCTCAGAGGCGACGGGCCCCACTCCCCAAAACCCATCTGCCCTCCTCGGCGTTCCATGGTCAGCTAGGCCCGGCGCGAGCCGAGCACCAGCCTCCCCAGCCATCCGTGAGGCCCTGTATGCTGGCCCGTGGGCAGCTCGCGGGCAGGGCCACCAGGCTCGACCTCATTTACCTCATTTTTAATAACTGTCATTTCCATTTGCATTTTCCTCACTTCTTCTATCATGTCCTCTTGTATTTTATTGAGTTTGCATTCCATTGCTTCCTTGAATTCCTTATGAATTCTTAACATTTCTTTCTGAAATTCCTTATCAGAGTGGTTATACAACTCATCGGTATTGCTTGGCTCATCTGGACTAGTGACTTTACTCACAGAGCTTGATGGAATTTTGCATTGCTTTACCATTATGACTATTGTAGGTTGCAAATATGGGGTCTTGTGGGACTAAGTAGTACAGTTAGTAGGTGTCTGGTCTGTTTGCAGAGTTTGGGTGGGTAGCAAGGATGTAGGAACCAAGTTCACTGGTACCTCATGCAAGATAGGTAGTAAGAGGGTTGTGCGGACGCGCTTAGCGTCCGCATGGTTTTGAGTTTTGGGATGTTTTAGGAAGCGCAGGGCCCAAAGGGTCCGCAGTGAAACCAAGGCAGTTTGCCTTGGTTCCCGTTGATGGAGTTTCCGCTCTTCCCTGGGGCAACTTGGGTCAGCGGAGACGCAGGGGTCACACCTGTCTGTTCATTTATTGTGAGTCTTTATTCTATCTTCTTCTGTTGTCTAGAGATTCTTTGCACATCATCTTGGAGCTTACTAATTCTTTCTTCAGCAGTTGTTACTCTGCTGTGGAGGTCTTCCTGTGAGTTTTTAATTTCACTCACCACGGTTTTAATATCTGTCGTATCTGCTTGCATTTTTGTTTGCATTTTCCTCATTTCTGCTCTCATATCCTCTTCTATTTTATTGACTTTGTATTCCATTGCTTCTTTGAGTGCCTTATACATCCTTAAGGTTATTTCCTAAATTCCTTATCAGAGAGGTTATATAGTTCATCATTATTGCTAGCAGCTTCATTCACTGAGCTTGGGGGAATTCTGCGTTGCTTTGCCATTACAATCTTTTATAGGTTGCAAACTGTGTGAACTTGTGTGGCTAGATAGTACAGTTAGGGGGGTACCTCGGCTGTTTCCAGAGTTTTGTGGAAGGAAAGAAATGTTGGGTACTATGTTCACTGGATCCTTGTAACACTATACACCAAGTAATTTGTGCAGACTCAAGGGCCAGGAGTGATAGTCCAGCGGGTAGGGCGTTTGCCTTGCACGCGGCCGGCCTGTGCTGGCCTGGGTTTGATCTCCGGCATCCCATATGGTCCCCGGGCACCGCCAGGAGTAATTCCTGAGTGCAGAGCCAGGAGTAACCCCTGAGCATTGCCGGGTGTGACCCAAAAAAGAAAAAAAAAAATTATACTCAATCCCTCTGTGCTAGTCAATTTGTGCAGACTCTATTGCATCTACTTGGTTTTGAATTTTTGGATGTGAGACCTGAGATTAGGGATAGCAAGGTGATTGATGGCAGCGGGGGAGGGGTAGGGAAGTGACAGACATCTCTGAGGCAGTTCGTTGTGCTCTGGGCTCTTGACCCCTTTGTGACATTCCTGGGCTTTGGGCTGGGTTCTGGCGGGTCTGCCAGCACAGGGGGAAGATCACACACCTGAGATTGGGGTGGCAGGGTGATTGGACAGCATTGGCAGGGGTGGGGAGGAAGTGGCAGGTGTCTTGAAGTAGAGTTTTATACTTTTCTTTGTGTAGGTCTTTCATCTCTTTAGTTGCTAATTCCAAGGCACTTGATTTTCTGAGGCACAAATGTGAGTGGATTTAAAAAAAAATCTTTTTTCTTCTATTATTCCTGTAGGGTATGAATTCTATTTCTGTTGTGTATAGGAAATTCATGGACTTTTCCATGTTAATTTTGTAGCATACCACTTTACAATACAAATCCATTGTTTTCTAAGAGCTTTTTCTGTGGAGTCCTTAGGATTTCTCTAAATATAGTATCATGTTATCCACAAATGACTTCACTTCTCCCTTTCCTATCTGGATGCCCTTGATATCTTTTTCTAGTATAATTGCTATGACAAGTACTTCCAGTACTACATTGAGTAGAAGTGGCAATAGTAGGCAACTTATCTAGTTCCTGAATGTAGCAGCAAGGCTTTTGTTTATCCCCACTGAGTATAATGTTTTCTGTAGGCTTGTAAATGATGTTGCCTATATTGAGGAAAGTTCCTTTAATTCCCATTTTGTTGAGAAATTTTTAAAAATTTATGAATGATGTTGGTTTTTGTCACATGCTATCTCTATCAATTGGTATTGTCATGTGAGTTTTCTTTTATTGATATGGTGTATACTGTGTTGATTGACTTGCAGATATTAAACCATCTTTGCATCCATCCCTGGGATGAATCCTACTTGGTCATGGTGTACAATCTTTTTGATAAATTTTAATTATTTTTTCTAATATTTTGTTGTATTTGATTCTATATTTGTCAAGTATGTCAGTATATACTTCTCTTTTTTGGTGGTATCTCTCTCTGTTTTTGGTATCAGGATGATGTTTACTTCACAGAAACTGTTGGGAGTTTTTATATTTCTTAAATTTCATGAAGAGCCTGAAAGGAATTGGCAGTAGGCCTTCTTTAAAGGATTAACATAACTCATTAATGACTCCATCTGGGTCTGGGCTTGTTTTCCGGAAAACTCCTGATTACCATTTCAATGTCCTCAATGGTGATAGGTCTGTTCAGACATTCATATTGGTTCAGTTTTTGTAGGTTATAGGAGTTTAACAATTGATCCTTTTCTTCTAGGTTTCCTCATTTCATTCATAAAGATTCTCAGAGTAATTTCTGATGATCCTTTGTATTTATGTGGTGTTGTGACTCCCCCATACTACATGTTTTTAACACTATATAATAATGATGGTGGTAGGTGGCAGTGAATGTCTTTGGTTAGGAAAGGAGCCAAGTGAAGAAAAATAAAAACAAGGGTCAGTACTTCATCTATGATATATGATAGTAGTATTATATGAACTAGATGAATATTAACTTCTGTGCCACTGGGGAATAAAAATATAACAAAGTAGTCAATATATGTTGGTTTGAAGAGATAGCACAGAAATTACACACAACAAACCAGTTTCAATTCCTGGCACCACATTTGGTTCTCCTGAGCACAGAGCTAGGCTTAAGACATAAGCACTGCTGGGTGTGACCTTAAACACCCTGAAAATTAATGGTTGGGTATAAAACTAAAATTTACTCACTGAAAGTTGAATGATATGTTTGGAAACTAAAGGACAGATACCTTAGTAAAAAGAAAAATGCTTACTTGTGTACAAACTCACACTGTGGTCTATCTAACAAAGAGGAGATGAATTTATTTTGGGTACTAAAGACCCATCAATGAGGTAATAATGTAATTCAAAAACCACCCCAGATCCACAACAGTCATTTCTCAGTGATGACTTCTTCATGTTTTGGTGAATAGGATAGGGAGAGTGGCTGGAAAGGAAGGAAAACAGCAAAAGTCTGCTACACTGAGAATTCTGAAAATTGTCTGAAAAGGGCCGGTAAATCCCTTACTGTTGTGGCAGGTATAACCTGGTCACCTCTCCAGCCTTTATCATGCATTTTCTCTCTCTTTCAGAACCTTTGACGGCCTTTACTCGATTTTTCTCGGCCCAACGTTCTAATGCTCTTGCATGTCTGCCTTTGGAGAACCGGTTTTATTTTGTGGGGTTTGCATGTTTGATCAGGAGTCAATTCTTACGAGTGAGTATTCCATGTGTGTGTCCCCACCATTGTAGCTGTGTGGACTTCCTATGGAGGCTTATGTCATCTTTGCTATCTCTTTCTGCCCTGTTTATTGGACTTACTGCTAAAGTCTCTAATTGCTGAGCTCTGTGGTAGGAAGCAGGGGTAGGGGAAGATGACTCCTGCCTTTCAGGTGAAATGTAAGCAGAGATGGGACACAGCCAAAAGATGGGGCACAGCAAAATTGTTTAGAAGCAAGCGTTTGCCCTCCTAATACAGCACCAGAGTCTCACTAAAAGTGAAATAAGTCTTCAGAATTCATACGACCGATTCAAGATCAATTAATTTATTCAGTAAATGACTTATTTAAGTTTTAAATAAGTCAGTAAATGACTTAATGACTTAATAAGTAAGTCATTTACTTATTTATTTATTACATTTAATAAATAAGTCAGTAAGTGACTTATTTATTCAGCACCTACTGTGTGCCAGGCTTTGTGCTGAGAGTCAGAAACATTAGTGGGGATAGACATTAAACAAACAGTAGTGACTAGCCTCATGAAGGCAATAAACGGAACTCTGTGCTCTGAGTTTCGAGGGTAGGGGGTGTCTAGACTGAAGAGTCAGGATAAGTTTCTCCCTGATGATGTGTCCTTCAAGCAGAAATCGTCACAAAGTGATGATAAGATGCCACTCCTACTTAAAAAGGGAAAACAAATTAAGGTCAAGGGCCCAACAACTAGATTCATCCTGAGGTGGTAAATAGCTCAGGAAGCTCCAAGAAGCAAGGACCCGAATGTGACTAGAATAAAGTCCAAGAGGGAAGAGTTGTAGCTAACAAATTACAAGAGGTGAGGTAGGCAGTGGACAGGTTGTGTAAAACTCTCTGAAACATGGTGATGGGTTTGGGTGTATTCCCAGTATAGTGGAAAAGCAGAAGGGTGACATGAGTTTGTTTGTAGGATCTGATTGCTGGGATGGGAAATAGGGTATAAAGGAGGGGAAGGAAAATGGTCCTTGTGAGATATGGTTGGGTTAGGAGAAGTATTGTAGCAATGGAGAAGTGCATAAGCTTGATACATGCGTTGGAGAAAGAACCCAAAAATCCTGGGCCAGAACGATAGTATAACCAATACTTGCACACAGCCACGCAGGTTCAATCCTTGGTACTCCATGTGGTCCCCGAGCCCTCCAAGAGTGATCCCTGAGTGTAGAGCCAGGGAGTAAGCCCTGAGCACAGCTGGGTATGGCCCCAAAACACACACACACAAAAAAACAAATGCAAAGTCCTGATCCATGTGTGGAACGTTCATGGGAGATGGGATCAAAATGAGTCAAGGATGACTACACTTTTCTGTGAGTGGAAGTACCACTAACAGCCTTGAGAGAGACTGGGACAGCGTGGTAGGGCTTTATGAGCATCGTTCCAAGTGCTCTTTTTGTGGCATGTAACACTCTGAGGACATTGCATACAGGGCCGATCCACCTTCTCACAAGTAAGTTTCTCATCTCTGTCTCTGGGCTGTAATCTTTCTGCTTCCACCTGGGTTCCAGTCCTCTTCCTGCCACCTGAGTTCATCTTTTCATAAAGGAAGACTGAATTTCCTCCGCTACCAGTTGACTGTCCCTACCAAGATAGCTGAAAACCTTCTCCCACCATCTGGTTACAAATCCATTTGTATATTGGCTGCATTTAAATCCCCTTCCTATTAACTGGCTTCATTCTCTTACCACTAGCTGCAGAATCTTTTCCTGACATCTTTTTAGCCTCTGTCTTTTTCTAAACATAGTGACAGATCTTTTCATAGGGTTGTTCTGGGTAGTAAAATGGTGATTTTTATGTGGTAAACATGGAGGAATTGCAACCTGTCACTACCATTGTGATCATCATTTTAATGTTATTACCACTGTGGCCGTCATCACGTGGATCCAGCGACAGCCGGGACTCACTTTACTTTTCCTCTCTGGTGTAGTGTGTGTTTAACAGACCAGATTCCAGAGACTGTGGAGAATTCCTTTCCATTTAATTTTATTTTTTATTGATTTTTTGGGTTTGGGGGTCCACCTGACAAAGCTGAGGGGTTACTCCTGACTCTGCACTCAGGAATCACTTCTGGCAGTGTTCTGGGACCATAGATGATGTAAATGATCAAACCTGGGTCAGTAGCATGCAAATCAAGTGCCGTACCCACTGCACTTTCTTTCTGTCCCCGGGTTTGTTTTTTTTTTTTTTTAGTTTTGGGGTCACATCTGGCAGTGTTCAAGGCTTATTCCAGGCTCTTCATTCAGAGATAACTCCTGAAGAGCTAGGGATCGAACTCAAGTTGAATGAGTGCAAGGCAAGTTCCTTCCCACTATATTATCACTCTGACATCCATTTAGTTTTAGAGTACTGAAAGACGTTATCATTTTTCCATTCCTGATATAGAATGGGTTGCCTGGTTTCCTTGCCACATTTTTATATTTCCTGCAGCTCTCTGGGTTTAGAGCTCTCACACCTGCCATTAGAAGCAGACATCTCCTCTTGGGGGGTCATCTTCTATAATTTTCTTGCTCAAAAAATAAATAAAATTTCTTGCTCATCTGAGAGAGACAGAAAAACCACCACTATCACATTAGTCTCCCCATGGCCCAAAGATGATGACTTAGCTTTTTTTTTTTCTTTCTAGACTGCTTATTTGTTATTAATAGTCATTCTGGAGAATGCTTACGTGAGGGAGGGCTCTTTGAAGGTGACTTTTAAATAGAGGTCTCCTAGTGGTATTTGGGAACCCAGAGGTCACCACCTGATGGTTCTGGTCTGACAGTTAAGTACTCAGGGCCAGCAGTTCTAGGAAATTCCAGAGCCATGTCCAGTGGTTCTGGGGGCTCATGCAGAGTTAGTGATCAAATTTGGCCCTTGAGGATGGCTTTCTCTTCCTTCTTTCCCCCATGTGGCTGTGTGCAGACTGTGGAAGAATGGTGAACTCCAGGTTTGACATTGAAACAAAGCCATTGAAGCTGTGTGCCGTGGGCAGATTTATCTCTAGCCTTTGTTTACTGTTGGTGGCATCTAGGACTTTTCTCACATCGCAGACACATCAGCCTGACACTGGACAGCTGCCACATTGTATGCATGCAGTCCACATCTGTCAGGTATTTTATCATAATACATTCAGTATGTATAATGTGTTTTGCAGGAACTTTGTGAAGTAAAGGAAGATAAGCCAGTACTTGATTTAGGAGAGTCTACACACCGCAGGTAAGAAACCAGTGTTGGTAGAACTAATATAGACTGAGACTACTTTTTATTAAAGAAAACTCAAATTAGGGAAAGCTCAGTGCCAGGTAAGATGGTTGGAAGCACCTCCAGGTATGGAGTAACTATCATTTAAAAACAATTTAAATCTTTGTGAATTACGAAGTTGTTATAATTTACAAGGATTAAATGATTTAAAGTCTTTGTCTAGTAATTTCTTCAAGATGTTCTATTTTTCTATGAATTGAAGATTCATTTTACTGTTTATTTTTTTCCTTCTTTTATTAAAACACTGTGATTTACAAAGCACAAAGCTTTTCACAATACAGTTACTAGAAAGACTCATCATTCAGCACCAATACCACCACTAGTGTGCCCACACCCCCACCACCAAAGTCCCGGCATTTCCCTTCCCCTATCTATATCCCCTCTCTTGCTCCCTTAGCTGGCATCAGTTATGTTGATTATTACTGCCCATATAAGGGAATGGTATTGATAGAGTCATGGCTTTTTTTTTCTGGGTTGTTCTGTAGGAGTCTGGCCTATTTTTTGTTTTTTGGATTCACTTTCTGGGATTCCAGAACACAGTGATTTTCTACTGTCAACCCCAGACTCACCACTACTGCACGAACAACACCTATTTCACATTTATCTCAACCCCTATTTGAGCTTGTCCTACGCATACACTGAATAATAATTCTACAATGCTCATTGGGGCCACTTCTCTAAACACAGTTGATGAATATGGTCTTATACAAAAGTCATTGGAGATTCTTCACTCTCCATTGTGCCATCTGAGCCCACTCTATAGGAAATTTTCGATATGTTCCTATAGACCACACACTGTGTCCACACACTTGTGTTTCTATGAAATGTAATAGGATACCTGTTAGATGAGTATAACCACTTTTTAGATATCGTGTGACTGCTTTGAGGCTGTGCACCATGGGGATGGGGTTTTGTTGAGCTGTGTAGTCCAGACGTTGAGAATGGCTGTGGTTGTAGTGCGTGAGGTTTTCCAGTCTCTGAGAGCCTATTGTGGGGGCAAGCAAGGGCCAGAACCTGCCCCCTTTCCAGGACGCCCCATCAGCCTAGCATAGGGTGGGCAGGCAGAAGTTCAGCCTTTCGCCTGTGTACCTGGGTTCTGGCCAACAGTATCAGCAGCAGACCTGGGCAGGCCCACCAGGGCTTCGTGGAGGGAACTGAGGTAGGGGAAGGGGCCCCAGCTTCAGCTCCCTGGGAATCCTGGTGAACTTGGTTGCTGAGTCCCACATACCTGTGCTCGAATTTGGCTTCTCTTTTGGGTGGGTTTCTGTCAAGCTGTGGAGTCCAGGCATTGAGAATGGCTGTGGTTGTGGTGTGCAAGGATTCCCGGCCTCTGAGAGTCTGTTGTGGTGGCAGGCAAGGGCCAGAACCTGCCCCCTTCCAGGACGCCCCATCAGCCTAGCACAGGACGGGTGGGCAGAAGCCTCATTTTACTGTTTAAGCACAGTTAATTTTTTATTTTATTGAAATAACATTAAATTATAAGTGTTTATATGTTTTAGGAGTGCACACCCACCATCAAAGTGCCCCTTTCACTCAATATCTCTCTACCATAGTCTGCTAGGTGCTTTCAGTCCACTCTACACCCATCAACCTTCAGCTCTGTGATCAGAGTTAAAGGATTTTCTTTTCTTGGTTACTTTTTTCCTTACTTTGCTAAATTCCCTAGCAATAGACATAGTGGCCTGAGAACCTCCAGGGATCACTTCTGACCACAGAGGCATGAATAGCCCCGCGTGCCAACTATGTGATCCCCAAACTTAAAAATGTATGTGGTTTTCCAGGGTTTTTAAAATTTTGTATTTTTCTAAAAGCACCATGATTTACAAAATTATTCAGAGCTGAGCTTTAGACATACTATTGATGGAGAAATAATATATATTTAAAATTGTTTAAGCTAGGAAAAAGTAAATGAATCCAGGGGAGCAGTCTGATTACTTACTTGAATTTTTGTTTTTCAGTCAATTTGATTGACATTTTTTCAGTGGACTATAAATACTAGTGATTGGCTTTTTTATTTAAAAAAGCAATAAACGCAGCATAATTAACTGACACAAATATTCTATGACTTTCAAATTAAGATAGTGCAATTACAAATAGTACTTGATTACTTCCTATACTTAAAAAGGTTTTCAGGGATCAGAAAGTTAATTCTATGGGCTAACGTTCATGTCTTGCATGAGGCTAACCTCCATTTGATCCCTGGCACTACATGGCTTTCTGAGAATCACCAGGTACAGACTTTGAGGTCCCTGACTATCACTATGGTGGCCTGGGCACTCCCCAGCACCACAGAGCCTGAGCAGCACCACATTCACGGGTCCTCCTATTGAAGCACCAGCCCAATTGGCTGATAATCTCTGGAAGAACCCCCAGGCCTCCTGAGCGCTGCTTAGGACTCTCTCACCCACAATACATTCCAGTGGTATAACAAGTGTGTGTTGAGGCAATTGCCATTGTGAAGGTGTGCCACTTTTTGAGAATGTACTTTGTTTTTTGATTTTTATTTAAATAATCTTTTAGACAACACAGTTGTCTAAAATATTTCATTATTATTGAGAGGGTAAAATTGCAACTGCACTTGTAACCCAGAGGAAAACAGTAATGAATTTACCAGTTGTCAGTGAAACCTTTTTGTGTAGTTATTTAACAATCCACCAAGGATTTATGCAAAACATAAATTATTTGTATATGATTGAGCTATTTAATACTTGAACGGTTTATTAGGAAGTATGTCTGCTTGTACTGAGTCAAAATTAAATACTCTGTTGCATGAAACTGAATGCAAATTACATTTTTCTTGCCATGCACTTGTAAATAAAGAACGAAACGGCACATGGAAGATGTACATTATATGCCAGTGCCTCTCAGTAATAGAAAATAAACAAGAATATTTTAGACATTTTCTTAAAGATGGAGGAGTTACTCTAGTGAGGTCTGGGATCTGGTGGGGGAGGTGTGTTCACTATTTCTGTTGATGGGAGGAGGTAAAGACGAAAGAGATGGTGAAGAAATGTGTTCAATAGGAGACTTCTGAGGTTACTCTGGGTCTAGCTGGGGAACCTTCCTTTGCCGGCATGAGTCAGAAGGTTTTTGTGGAGAACCGTTGTCTGACGCTTTACAGAGGACTGGATGGAAGACAGAGGTCCTGGGGGGTAGGCTCCCTTGCTTGACAGCCTACAACTCTTGTTAATATAACACTGTGTGTGCAGTGTGTGCTTCAGGTGACAAGTCTGCTATTGCAGGATCATGCTAACTCGCACCAGTTAGAATTTTGTTTTAGTTGGATCCTAAATATGGGGTAGCTACTCAGCATTGTGTCTTGTTCATAGGAGTTGGGAATTATAATTCCAATTCTTATGCTGTTCACCCACTGTTTGATGGTCTGGAGAGAGCTCAATGGGCTAAGCACATGCAAAGTATGCAGGAATATTGGTTTTTTAATACTAATCCTCCCACCCAGGAGCAGGATATTTCCATTTCCTCATGTCCTCTTTTGTTTCTTGAAGTAGTGTTAGTCAAGCTGATTCTGAGGTATTTGATTTTCAGAAGCACAATTGTGAACGGGATTTATGTATATAACTTTCTTCTACTTCATTATTTGTACATAGGAAAGTACAAAAGTTATGAATTTTCACATATTAATTTTGTAGCCTGACACTTTACTATAAAATTCTATTGTTTCTAGGAGTTTTTGTAGTCTTTAGGATTTTCTGAATAAGGTCATCCACAAATGGTGAGAGCTTTACTTCTTACTTTCCTATATGGATGACCTTGATTACTTTTTGTTGCCTAATTATGCTATGGCATTATATCATATGCCTAATAAGCTATTCTTACATTGAATAGAAGTGGCAAGATTGGGCAACCTTGTCTAGTGCCTGATCTTAGAGGGAAGGCTTTTAGGTTTTCCTTATTGAGTATAATATTTGCTGCTGACTTGTGGTAAATTATTTTGACTATATTGAGGAAAGTTCCTTCAGTTCTCATTTTGTTGAGTTTTTCTTTTATCATGAATGGTTATTGGATCTTGTCAAATGCTGTTTCTGCATTTATTGATATGATCATATGGTTTTTCTTTTATTGAGATGGTGTATTGTGTTGATTGACTTGCATATGTTAAACCATCATTGCATCCCCAGGATGAATCCTACTTGGTCATCTTTTTGAAAAATAATTTATCATACCACTGTGAGATATAGAATTACAAAGATGTTCATGTTCGGGCTTCAGTCATACAGTGTTCCAGCACCCATCCCTCCACCAGTTCCCATTTCCCACCACCAGTGTACCCTCATTCCCTCCCCTGGCCTGCCTCTATGTCAGGCACTTTGTCTCTCTTCTGTCTCTCTCTTTCTCTTCCTTCTCTTACATTGTGGCTTGCAATACATACATTTAGAGGTTGTCATGTGTATCCCTTTGCCTACTTTCAATGCTCAGTTTTAGGCTGGTATTATCATTTCAAACAATTAATATCCGCACACGGTAGATTCCACTCACTGACAAGACCTCATGATCCATGATTTGCCTGACCTTGGATATTGATATCGCACTATTTTATTTTTATATCCAGTAAATAAATGAAGTCATTCTATATCTGTCCTTTTTTCCTCTGGCTAATTTCACTCAGCATTTTCCTCTCCGTGTTCAACCATTTATAGGCAAATTTCATAACTTCGTTTTGCCTGACAGCTATATAGTATTTCATTGTATAGATGGTGTACAATCTTTTTGATGAATTTTTGGATATAGTGTTTTGTTGAAGATCTTTGCATTTGTATTATTCAAGGATATCTTTTCTGGTGGTTTATCTGTTTGATTTTGGTATCAGGATGATGTTTGCTTCATAGAAACTGTATGGGGAGTGTTTTCGTTTCTTAGATTTCCTGAAAGAGCCTGAAACAAATTGACAGTAGGTCCTCCTTAAAAGTTTGAAAGAACTCATTAGTGAATCCATCTGATCCTAGTCTTTTATTTTGGGGAAGACTTTTTATTATTATTTTAATTTCCTTGATAGTAATATGTCCGTTCAGGTATTCCAAGTCATCTTGGTTCAGCCTTGGGAGGTTATAGGAGTCCGGAAATTTATCCATTTCTTCTAGGTTCTCTTGTTTTATGGCATAAAGTTTCTCAAAGTAAGTCTGATGATCCTTTGAATTTCTCTGCTGTCTGTTGTGATGTTCCCCCCCTTTTATTTATGATTTGGTTTATTAGGGTCCTTTTTCTTTGTGAGTTTTGCTAATGGTTATCTGATTTTTCAAAGAAGCATCTCTTGACTTCATTGATCTAGATTTTGTGAGGGAGTGGATTACAGCTCATTAATTTCCACTCAAAGTTTTATTTCCTTGCTCCTGCCTGCTTTGGGTTTCTTTATTGGACGTTTTCCAGTTTCCTAAGTTGTGCAGCCAAGTTACTTATGTGAACCCTCCTTTCCTTTCTGATGAACGTCTGCATTGCATAGCATTGAACTTTCCTTTTAACACTGCTTTTGCTTTATATCAAAAGTTCTGGTAGGTAGTGTCCTCATTCTCATTTGTTTCCATGAATCCTTTAATTTCGATTTGACTTCCTCTCTAGCCCACTGGCTATTCTGTAACGAACTATTTAATTTCCAGGCATTTGAGTTATGTGAGTTTAGTTTTTAAGTGTTACAAATGTGTTGTTTTTATTTTTCATCCTGGTTCGAATATACACCTGAGTGTGGTTAGATATTTTTTTCTCATTTGATGTGTTTGTGGAAAACTGGTTTAACCAAAAAGAACACTAGAGATGTTGCACTGGCCCTATAAAAGGCATGTTTTAAGCGCTGGAGAGGTAGTACAGGCAATAAGGTGAATGCTATGCATGAAGCCCACTCCTAATGGCTCCCTGCACTGTCTGGTTCCCAAAGCATGACAGGTTCCATTCCTGGAGGTGTAAGCATTGGAGAGGTGATCCATACAAGCCTCGGCACTTCAGGGCCAAAGCAGAACCACATCCTCTGTCCTTGCATTGAACTACAATAGGCTGATAATCACTGGTGGAGAGGGGCTTCTGAGTGCTACCAAGGAGGTTTCCCCCCAAAAGTGATGTTTTCTGTGACAGAAGAAGCAAGCTTTTTGTGAAAATTCTCCTATTTGGGCTCTATTGTTTATAAAACAACAAAATATATTAGGGTGGAGCTTTTGAATTTTATTCCCTTTTAGTTATGTATTGCTTGTGTTTAAAAGCAAGACTATTAACAGAACTAACACAAGGATTTAGCTTTGTTAGTTATTAGATAGAGCTAATTAACTTCCAAAAGATTCCTTATAGTTAAATTAAGAATCCAATTTTAATATTTTAATTTGATTTGTAAAATCTCTCATATAATGTTGATTCAATTCTACATCAGCTTAGATGTATTAATTATAGATAGCAGCTCACAAAAATAACATGATTTTAAAAATCCACAAGAATCTATATTGGTAACTTGCATAGGAAGAAGGGAAATGCTGTTGGGGCATTCTTGTAGACCCCCACTTTCTCCTAAGCACTGGTCCTCCTCCATTACCAGGGAACAGGAACAGAGATTGGGGTGTCATGGATCTTCAATATATCATAGTCCAAATTACTCCCCTGAAGAAGACTGCTAGACTCAAATAGCACACTCTTTCCATTCAGAATATCTGAACGAAATATACTTTGTTTCTCCCATTTTAAATAAGAAATAAGAAATGAGACAAAAGATGATCATTTAGTCAAGAAATTTCTGGGCACTCTTGTGATGGGAGTGGTACAGTACATAAATCCTAAAGCATTAATACTGTCAACAAAATAATTTGAAAAACAAAGACTATTTAGGAAGCAGTCACTGAGAAATTGACTCCATATTTAAATACTCAAATGCTTTTTTAAATGGGGATTTGTTGATTTCGTTAGCAATTAACTGTAATCCTGAAAAATTTCAGGTCCATCAAGATATTTCTCAAGGAAGATCATTCTGATTCTGTTTGAAATCACTGTTCTCTAATGTCTTCCATAGTCATTGGGAAGCACAATCTTCACTTTTCTGTGTATTTTCAATGTATTATATAAAGTTTTTCCACTGTTCTGTGGTGACAGGGTACCTGGGAGTGATGAACCAGTCCTATCTTGGTCTAAGACTGAAAATTCATAGACACTAGTATGAGCTACTGATTGGGAACCAATAGACACGGATCATTGACTGGTGATCAATTGACAAGTTTATTCAGGGCAAGCAATGATTATATAGAGGCAAAAACAGGCATGTGGCAAGAGGAACAAAAGTAAAGATCAATGGTTGCTTGGTAACATACAGTTTCAGAGGGACACAGACCAGAGTCTCCAAACTCTCTAAACATAAACAAAGCTTATTCTCCTTAAAAGTTTCTAAAGGCAACCATGAAGGTTTCAAAGGCAACCCACATCCCCAAACCCAGCCAAAGGTAAATTATTAATCTATATTATTCTCTGGGGAGAGTTAGGTCTCCTGGCATCAGTTCTTTGCAATTGTCTGGCCTTCCTATCTGAAGCCAGTTGCCTCTAGGAACCCTGGAATGATCTCACAGGTTACTCAGTCCAGATGGCTCAGGAGTTGTGCCAGCAAGAGCTCCAACAAAGTTGATTGGTCATCTTTCAATTGAGAGAAGTAGGATGAATCCAAACAAGAGGAAATTGTTGGAAAGCTTTCTGCTCAAAGATTGATTTGTCCAGTGGTCAAATTGCAGAAATAAATTTATCCAAAGGCAATTCACTGACTATTCCAATTGGTCCACTGAATGACCAGTTTATAAAATTCACCAATTTATTAATAAACATATCCTTTTCCTTTTTTTTTTTTTTTTTTGTTTTGGGACCACACCTGGTGATGCTCAGGTATCATGATCCAGGCAGTGCTCTGGGATCCATAGGTGGAGTCAGGGATCTAACCCAGGCCAGCATATGCAAGGCAAGGACCTTAGACATGGTACAATCACTCTAGCCCCCTTTTTAAAAGGAAGTTTTCCTGGTCCCTGTTTTCCTTGGCCTAGAGTATTAGTTAGTCTTATACTAAATGGGCTAGGAGGACTTGTCTGTCGGGGAGCTACTGGGATCCTCAACAATATCAGGAAACGAAGTTCCCTTTTACTTCTGAAGCCAGCTGGGAATGGATGAGAACTCAGGAGTCCAACGCAGTTCTAAAAGACTTTTACTAAAAGAAGCTCCGTATCTACAATCCAAAATAATGGGATTCCCCAGACCTCTAGCTCTTGGTCAGAACTTAGACAATGCACAAGGGCCCAAGTCTCCCACCAAAGTGGATCCTCAAGTCAGTCCCCTGATATATCCAAAAGTAATCCTAATCTTCAGGGAGGGTCCTGTGAACAAAGATCAACAAATCAGCTTCTGGGTGCAGACCTTGTATCAGGTCTAAACAAATGGTTATGCCAGGGACAAATCCCTTTCTCTGAGATTATCTGTTATGTCAAAACACTGGAGAGAGTGAGAGAGATGGTATAAAGAACTACATCTCAATGGATGTATATTAATGGGGAGAAACACACCATAATTTCATGTGTTTATGTAATCTAGATGGTACTCACAGTTCCGTTTATTTTCTATTCTGTACCCAAGGTGATTCTGAATGTCTGGTCCTCTGTTTACTGCTTGACCACTTGACAGCAAACTAGTATGAACCTCTTAACTTTAAAGGATAGCCTCAATGCATCCAGGGGTGGTAGTCTCCTGGTAAATTCTTACTGTCCCACCCTGGGACCAGAGGGTATAAGGAGGAACTGTGCCCAAACTAGATAACATTGAGATCACAGTAGAGATTATAATTATGTTTTAGAAGTTACTGATTCAGAGTCAAGGTGACTTCTGTAACTACCACACCCTCCATCAGTGTTTACACAGAAGACAGATCTCATAAGTATGAACCCTGGCTTAAGAACATGTAAATAGATTAAACTGTGAGTGGATTAAACAGCAAAGCTCTCAAGCTAGGGTAGACCTGTCACCCAATACTTGTCAGTGGTTGAATTCTACCACATGTATATGGGGGAAATGGGCAGGTAAGGTAGAGAAGGGTCCAGTTTGACAACAGATGGAAATAATAATACTAGACTAGAACTGAGTATTGAAAGTTGGTCAAGTGATGTACATGAAAACACTTCAGTGTCTGTATTGCAAACCAAAATGTGCAAAGAAAGAGAGAGAGCAAGAAAGTGTGTGCATGCCATAGAGGCAGGTTGTAGAGGTAGTTGAGAGGAATATGAGGCACATTGGTGTTGGGAAATGTGTACTAGTGGAGGCATGGTTGTTGGAGCACTATATGACTGAAATCTGATTATCAACAGCTTTGTAGTGGTCTATCACATGGTGACACAATAAAAAAGGAAGTTAGTTTTATTTATTTATTTATTTACTTCTTTATTTATTTAGCTTTTTTGGGTCACACCTGGCAATGCTCAGGGGTCACTCCTGGCTCTGCATTCAGGAATTACTCCTGGTGGTGCTTGGGGGAACCATATGGGATACCAGGGATCAAACCCAGGTCAGCTACATGCAAGGAAAATGCCCTACCTGCTGTACTATCACCCGGCTCCCAAAAGGGAAGTTTTTTTTTAAAATATTTTTTTTAACTTTACCGAATGTGGCCAGAAAAGCCTAAAATATTTACTCTCTGATCTCTTTCAGGAAAATGTTTATCAGTCTTTGGAAAATATTCAAGAGGAGTATTTATTAAGGCATACTTTTTGAAAAGTGTGGCACCCCACCCAAAAAAACAAAATTACTTCAAAATGGAAGTTTTAATGAAGTAATTTTATTTTAGGTGTGGAGTGTCACACCTTTTCAAAAAAGTATGCCTTAATAAATACTCTTCTTGAATAATTTCCAAAGACTTATAAACATTTTCCTGAAAGAGATCAGAGAGTAAATATTTTAGGCTTTTCTGGCCACATTCGGTGTCTATTAGTATCTTCTTTGTTTTGAAACCTTTTTTTTAAAGTAAAACACAAGAAGTCCTTACCTCATACAAAAGCAAACTACTACCAATTTGGGTCACTAGTTGTAGTGTTAACCCCTTAGATATTAAAGAAATTTCTTTTTTTTTTCCTGAGCACTGCTGTCTAGTAGGAGAAATTTAAATGTAATGATAGAACAACTTGCTCATGACCTTTGCTTTTCTGATATAAACAAAACCAGAGGGAATTCAAAGTCAGCTTAAGGGAGGCAGCCTCATGCTCCATGATCAATGGCTGACCAAAACTGGGACATGGCCTTCTTCTCCCCATCAGGCCTCTCCTAGTGCATGGACAGATTTGAGAGGCAGAAAACTGCAGCACAAAGACTATCATGTAAAAGAGCCAGCTCCCAGCAAGACAGAATGAAACAGAGACATGGTAGAGGCTATTGTTTGTAAAAAATAAAGTCTATACAATATGAGGGAAAGATGAGCTGGTTTCAGCTTTTAGCTAACTGGCATGATTTTGTGTGTGTGTGTTTTTTCTTTGGGGCCACACCCAGTTAGGCCCAGGGAATGGGGAGACCATATGTGGTGCTGGGATTAAGTTTGGATCTGTTGTGAGCAGCACAAGCTCCTTACCTGCTGCAATAGCTTCTAGCCCAGGATATAATTTTCAATATTGCATGTATGTGCTTCCATGAAATAAAATAAAAAGAGACAGAGATGGGAAATATAAAAAATAATTTCTATTTTTTACATGAGTGTATTGTTGTTTGTAGCAAAGACTATGTTCTTTAATATAATGGATATGTTGTTGTCAATAATTTAAAGAGCATTAAATTTGTTAGAAGTTTAAAGTTATAGAATTATTCCTATGCCTTAAAATACTAATGCTAATCTAGAACATAAATATTTATTTTCTGGTTTTTCGGTGATAAAATATCTTTTGAGCTTCCATCAATTGTGAATCATTTGCCCTAGTATACCAGTTTTCTCTAAATTTAAATCTTTTACCATATAAAGTTCAGTGATTACAGATTGTAAGGTTTTAGCAGCCTTGAAAGACTCCTAGAACATTTTGCTTGTTGCCTGTGTATCTGTGCCCAGATCCCTACTGTTGCATCTGGGTGGAACAGGGAAAAGAGAGAAGAATCAAAAACTGAAAAGAACTCTTGTCCTAGGGAAAAGAATCTGGGGTTTCAGGAAAATACCCTCCACCTTCTGGGTTCTTCTCACACTGGAATAGCAAACCAATTAACATTAGACAGACTAGTAGGAAAAAAAACCCAATTAATGACATAAGCATCAAGAATGTACATGACTATAAATTCTAAAGTAAATGGGACAAAATGAGTGTTTATATTCTGAATGATGAATGGGACAGGGATGCTGGAGCATTAAGGAGAAAGGAGATCTCATATGACAACGGATGGGGTGGTTTCCTATGACAGCACATTGCCCAGACATGCTTGCCATGCCCTAAGATAGGCTTCTCTGGAAAGATGAAATTATGCAATCTGTTGGAACTTGGATGGAACTGGAGAGTATCACGTTAAGTGAAATAAGCCAGAGGGAGACCAAATGCCATCTCACTCATCTCCAGTATGTAAATAAACAAACAAAGAACTAAATAGTATCAAATGGTGTGGAAACCTTGGATTTGGGGTTGCAGAACTTAGAATACCAGGCAAGGGGGAGAGTCAGAAGGGGAAAATGAGGTGGATTAGAGGTGACATGGAGGCCCTGGGGGGAGAATCTTGAGCACTTTGATGGTGGCGAGGTATGGTAACTCATGAAAAAAGATGCAAACACTGACACTGTTATAGGATGTGACCTAAACAGCAGTAAATAAATATATAAAGACCCACCGGCATGGCAGAGCCTGGCAAGCTACCCATGTCGTATTTGACATGCCAAAGATCAGTAACAATTATAAACCTCATTCCCATGACCTGATGGAATGGTTTGTGACTCTTTATGTTCCTGGAGTGGGCAGATGCCCTTGGGCTATCTCGCATGTAACAGGCCATATTGAGATGTTACTGGTCCCCTCTGAGTAATCGATGATCTATGGGAAGTCAAGTGATCAAGTGATCTTTTAAAAAGTTATTGAAATTTCCCCTAAATCTAAATACCCTGCATATATATAATCAATATCACTGTATCACTGTCTTCCTGTATATCATCGATTTGCTCGAGCAGGCACCAGTAACATCTCAATAAATCCTGTCACATGCGAGGTCTATAATTGTTACTGGTATTTGGCATGTCAAATAATCAGTAGTAATAATTTTTTTCTGATACTATGGTTTTAATTGACCTTAGTTTCATATACTAAGGTGACATGCATTGGAAAGCCTACTCTTGACATCTTGGAAAATAATCTGCCTGAATATTTAAAATGGTGCCAGAAGGTCCTAGGATTTTGAATTCCTGAGCTTCTAGTACAGTCTTGGGATTTTAATGAATAATTTAAGCTTTTTGGCAAATAGATTATTTGCTGTATTGACCTTTCAGCCCAGTGGCTTACTGGGCAAGTTGGCTTCTCGGCAAATACATTCTTAGTAAATTGACTTGGTAAATCAGTATGTTTCTGGGCTGAAAACAAAGTGTTTGCAAAAGTGTAGCTAAGAAGCAGCCAGGAGTGTGACAAGAATATATCCTTAATGGAAATGAATGGAGTATAGTACTGTGAACAGACTGTGGCAAAGTGCACAGTAGCTCCTACTTATTTTAAGTTCATTGTGTGAAGGATATTCAGAGCATAGCTTGTGGTGTGATTATTAATGAATGGAACTGCTTTTAATACTTAGATTATTAATTTACAAACATAAGTGTCTTGATAGTGAAAGCAAAGACATAGTGAGCATGTGACATGTGACATGACAAAATAAGAACATTTTAGCTTGAGTTGATCAGAACTAGAGAAATGATACAGTTTCTACTACTCATTTACAGGAAGTAAAATAATTTTAACCTTCTAGCTCCTCTCCCTTGATTAAAAAGATTAACATGGGGAAAGACAAATAAAATGACTCCCAAAATGGCCAGAACTAAGTCATCTTAAATACTAAATACATATATGCTAAATACATATTAAAAACTCGATGTATATTAAATGCTAAGTGCAGATACATGTTAGTTAAATACTAATAAGTTTAAAAATAAAAGATGTTGGGTGGATGAAGGCCAGTTTGGGGGAAGTTCTCAGGAAAAGCACAGTAAAAGAGAGTGTGCACATTTAAGTCATTGATTTCTCTATTGGAAAAAATCTAGGGACTCCTTCCTCCTCTTCCTTTTTATTGAGAACTAGTCACTACCCTTACAAATGGAGAGTTCCCCTTATATTTGTAAATTTCTTTCACCAAAAGAAAGTGAAGGGTGTTTTTACATGCAAATACAATTAACAAATTTTTTCTCTGGTCATTTTTATTCTTTGAAAAAAAAATGAACTGAAAATACTAGGAAAAAGGAAAGTTCTGAGTATCTATTGTGACCAAGTTGAGCAGTTGATACAGCTACCACCCTCTGCCACACTGCCTATTCTGAATTTGAATTCACTGCTTATGTGCATAGTTTGTATAATACTCCTTTTCATAAGTCTCTGTGCTTTTTATTACTTATATATTTAGATGGTTATTTTTTCCAAAATAGAATGACTTATAGACAAGCAAGAAATGTAAATTTGGGGCCAGAAAACAAAAAGAGAATTAATATTTTTTTGTAAATGCAGTTGGTTAAAAAAATTAGAGCATCCCACATAGTATGAGACTAATACCAAGGACATTAGAAACAACGACAAGGATTAATGGTTTTTGATAGGAAACTTGCCTCCAGTTGGGATGGGGAAGGACAGTTAGGATAGAGAAGGGACCACTATGACAATGATAGTTGGAAATGAGCTATCATTTCAGATATATCATATCATATCAGTTGGACAAGTACTGAGTGCTGAAAGAAGGTAAAGGGATATACATGATAACCTTCGAGTACCTTTATTGCAAACCATAATGCCCAAAAGGAGAGAGAGAAAGAGCAGAGAAAGAGAGAGAAGCAGAGAGAGAGAGAAGAAAAGTGCCTGCCATAGAGGCAGCACTGGAACTGGGGTGAGTTTTTGGGGTGACGGGAAGGAAACTGGGGACATTGTGTGGGAAATGTACACTGGTGAAGGGATGAGTGTTAGAACATTGTGTGACTGAAACCCAATCATGAACAACTTTTGTGTCGAAG